>JASEVX010000329.1:2500-184267 GCA_031761405.1 Serripes groenlandicus | reverse complement strand
TTAAACCTCGCCGTGATATAACTGTAATTTTGTTGAAAACGGCGATAGACTCGGCCGTGATATAACTGTAAAACTGTTGAGAACGGCGTTAAACTTCGCCGTGGTATAACTATGATATTGTTGAAATCAGCTCCGCCTTGATATAATTGTACTATTGTTGAAAAAGGCATTTCCGCCGTGGTATAAGATAGGGTCACTTTTGTGGTGACTTGTTTAAGTGTTTGTTGAGCAGAGAGGGTTTTTACGAGAGACATACTTTGCACGATTTGCATTAAACAAGGTGAACACTTTTCACCAGTGTTCACCAAGTCACAACAAAAGTGACCCTGTCTTATACCAAGGCGGAATTTAACACACCGTTTGTACCGTATGTACCTCCGGTACTACATCGTGTATCGTATGTACCTGAGTAGTCCGCGTGTACTTTGTGCAATACCCCGTCGTGCAGTGCGTAATGGTGTAATTTCGCGTTTTACTGTGTTTGTGTACGTAATACACCGTTTGTACAGTATGTACCTCGGTATTACATCGTGGTACCGTATGTACCTGAGTAGTCCGACGTGGTACCGCGTGTACCGTGCATTGCGTAATGGTGGTACCGTATGTACCTGATGTACCTCGGTATTACATCGTGGTACCGTATGTACCTGAGTAGTCCGACGTGGTATCGCGTATACTTTGTGCAATACCTCGCCGTGCAGTGCGTAATGGTGTAAATTCGTGTTGTACCGTACGTAGTAACACACCGTTTGTACCGTGGTACCGTATGTACCTCAGTAGTCCGACGTGGTACCGCTTGTACTTTGTGGTGTAATTTCGTGTTGTACCGTATTTCGGTACGTAACACACCGCTTGTAACGTATGTACCTCGGTACTACATCGTGCAGTGCGTAATGGTGTAATTTCGCGTTGAACCGTGTGTCGGTACGTAACACATCGTTTGTACCTTATGTACCTCTATACTACATCGTGGTACCGTATGTACCTCAGTAGTCCGACGTGATACCGCGTGTACTTTGTGCAATATCCCGCCGAGCAGTGCGCAATGGTGTAATTTCGCAATGTACTGTGTTTGGGTACGTAACAAGCCGTTTGTACAGTAAGTACCTCGGTATTACATCGTGGTACCGTATGTACCTCAGTAGTCCGACGTGGTACCGCGTGTACTTTGTGCAATATCCCGCCGAGCAGTGCGTAATGGTATAATTTCGTGTTGTACCGTGTTTCGGTACGTAACACCCCGTTTGTACCTTATGTACCTCGGTACTACATCGTGGTGCCGTATGTACCTGAGTAGTCCGACGTGGTATCGCGTGGACTGTGTGTAATACCCCACCGTGCAATGCGTAATGGTGTACCTCGGTACTACATGGAATATTATAACTGTAATATTGTTAAAAAAAAGGCGTTAAATTCCGCCGTAAATAATTGTTGAAAACGACGTTAAACTCCGGCGTGGTATAACTGGAAAACTGTTGAAAAGACGTTAAATTCCGCCTTGGTATAACTGTATTAATGTTGAAAACAGTGTTAAACTCTGCCGTGGTATAAGTGTAATATTGTTAAAAATGACGTTAAATTCGGCCGTTGTATAACTGGAAAACTGTTGAAAAAGATGTTAAATTCCGCCTTCGTATAACTGTATTAATGTTGAAAACGGCGTTAAACTCCGCCGTGGTATAACTGGAAAACTGTTGAAGAAGACGTTAAATACCGCCTTGGTTTAACTGTATTAATGTTGAAAACGGTGTTAAACTACGCCGTGGTATAACTGTAATATTGTTGAAATCGGCGATAAACCCTGTCCTTGTTTAACTGTAATATTGTTAAAAATGGCGTTAAACTCCGCCGTGTTATAGCTGTAATATTGTTGAAAGCAGCGTTAAACTCCGCCCTAAAATAACTGTAATATTGTTGAAAATGACGTTAAATACCGCCATGGTATAACTTTAACAATGTTGAAAACGGCTTTAAACTCCGCCGTGGTCTAACTGTAATATTGTTGAAAACGGCAATGAACTCGGCAGTGGTATACCTGTTATATTGTTAAAAATGGCGATAAACTCCGCCGTGATGTAACTGTAATAATGTTGAAAACGGAGTTAAACTTCGCCGTGGTATAAATATAATTTTGTAGAAAACGGCGATAAACTCCGCCGTGATATAACTGTAATATTGTTGAAAACTGCGTTAAACTCCGCCGTGATATAACTGTAATATTGTTGAAATCAGCTCCGCCTTGATATAATTGTAATATTGTTGAAAAAGGCATTTCCGCCGTAGTATAAGATAGGGTCACTTTTGTGGTGACTTGTTTAAGTGTTTGTTGAGCAGAGAGTGTTTTTACGAGAGACATACTTTGCACGATTAAACAAGGTGAACACTTTTCACCAGTGTTCACCAAGTCACAACAAAAGTGACCCTGTCTTATACCACAGCGGAATTTAACACACCGTTCGTACCGTACCTCGGTACTACATCGTGGTATCGTATGTACCTGAGTAGTCCGACGTGGTACCGCGTGTACTTTGTGCAATACCCCGTCGTGCAGTGCGCAATGGTATAATTTCGCGTTGTACTGTGTTTGGGTACGTAAGACACCGTTTGTGCAGTATGTACCTCGGTATTACATCGTGGTACCGTATGTACCTCAGTAGTCCGACGTGGTATCGCGTGTACTTTGTGCAATACCTCGCCGTGCAGTGCGTAATGGTGTAATTTCGCGTTTAACTGTGTGTGGGTACGTAGTAACACACCGTTTGTACCGTGGTACCGTATGTACCTCAGTAGTCCGACGTGGTACCGCTTGTACTGTGTGCAATACCTTGCCGTGCAGTGCGTAATGGTGTAATTTCGTGTTGTACCGTGTTTCGGTACATAACACACCGTTTGTACCGTATGTACCACGGTACTACATCGTGGTCCCTTATATGCCTGAGTAGTCCGACGTGGTACCGCGTGTACTTTGTGTAATACCTCGCCGTGCAGTGCGTAATGGTGTAATTTCGCGTTTTACTGTGTGTGGGTACGTAGTAACACACGTATGTACCGTGGTACCGTTTGTACCGTATGTACCTCGGTACTACTTCGTGGTACCGTATGTACCTGAGTAGTCCGACGTGGTATCTCGTGTAATTTGTGTAATACCGCACCGTGCAGTGCGTAATGGTGTAATTTCGCGTTGTACTGTGTGTGGGTACGTAACACACCGTTTGTACCGTATGTATCTCGGTACTACTTCGTGGTACCGTATGTACCTGAGTAGTCCGACGTGGTATCGCGTGACTTTGTGTAATATCCCGCCGTGCATTGCGCAATGGTGTAATTTCGCGGTGTACCGAGTGTCGGTACGTAATACACCGTTGTAGCGGATGTACCTCGGTACATGATCGTGGTCCCTTATATGCCTGAGTAGTCCGACGTGGTACCGCGTGTACTTTGTGTAATACCCCGCCGTGCAGGGCGTAATGGTGTAATTTCGCGTTGTACTGTGTTTGGGTACGTAACACACTGTTTTTACCGTATGTACCTGGGTACTACATCGTGGTACCGTATTATGTACCTGATGTACCTCTGTACTACATCGTGGTAACGTATGTACCTGAGTAGTCCGACGTGGTACCGCGTGTCCCCTGCAGTGCGTAATGGTGGTACCGTATGTACCTGATGTACCTCGGTATTACATCGTGGTGCCGTATGTACCTGAGTTGTCCGACGTGGTATCGCGTATACTTTGTGCAATACCTCGCCGTGCAGTGCGTAATGGTGTAATTTCGCGTTTTACTGTGTGTGGGTACGTAGTAACACACCGTTTGTACCGTGGTACCGACACCGCTTGTAACGTATGTACCTCGGTACTACATCGTGGTACCGTATGTTCCTGAGTAGTCCGACGTGGTACCGCGTGTACTTTGTGTAATAGCTTATCGTACAGTGCGTAATGGTGTAATTTCGCGTTGAACCGTGTGTCGGTACGTAACACATCGTTTGTACCGTATGTACCTCGGTACTACATCGTGGTACCGTATGTACCTGAGGAGTCCGACGTGGTACCGCGTGTACTTTGTGTAATACCCCGCCGTGCAGTGCGTAATGGTGTAATTTCGCGTTGTACTGTGCGTCGGTACGAAACACACCATTTGTATCATGTGTACCTGAGTAGTCCGACGTGGTACCGCGTGTACCGTGCAGTGCGTAATGGTGGTACCGTATGTACCTGATGTACCTCGGTATTGCATCGTGGTGCCGTATGTAATGTACCTGAGTTGTCCGACGTGATATCGCGTGTACTGTGTGTAATACCCCACCGTGCAGTGCGTAATGGTGTACCTCGGTACTACATAGAATATTATAACTGTAATATTGTTGAAAAAGGCGTTAAATTCCGCCTTAGATAATTATAATATTGTTGAAAACGACGTTAAACTCCGGCGTGGTATAACTTTAATTTTGTAGAAAACGATAAACTCCGCCGTGATGTAACTGTTATAATGTTGAAACGGCGTTAAACTTCGCCATGGTATAACTTTAATTTTGTAGAAAACGGCGATAAACTCTGCCGTGATATAACTGTAATATTGTTGAAAACAGCGATAAACTCCGCCGTGATATAACTGTAATATTGTTGAAATAGGCGTTAAATTCCGCAATGGTATAACTTTATCAATGTTGAAAACGGCGTTAAACTCCGCCGTGGTTTAACTGTAAAATTGTTGAAAACGGCGATAAACTCGGCAGTGGTATACCTGTTATATTGTTAAAAATGGCGTTAAACTCCGCCGTGATGTAACTGTAATAATGTTGAAAACGGAGTTAAACTTCGCCGTGGTATAAATGTAATTTTGTAGAAAACGGCGATAAACTCCGCCGTGATATAACTGTAATATTGTTGAAAACAGCGGTAAACGCCGCCGTGAAATAACTGTAATATTGTTGTAATAGGCGTTAAATTCCGCCATGGTATAACTTTAACAATGTTGAAAACGGCGTTAAACTCCGCCGTGGTCTACCTGTAATATTGTTGAAAACGGCGATAAACTCGGCAGTTAAAAATGGCGTTAAACTCCGCCGTGATGTAACTGTAATAATGTTGAAAACGGCGTTAAACTTCGACGTGGTATAACTGTAATTTTGTAGAAAACGGCGATAAACTCCGCCGTGATATAACTGTAATATTGTTGAAAACTGCGTTAAACTCCGCCGTGATATAACTGTAATATTGTTGTAATATGCGTTAATTTCCGCCATGGTATAACTTTAACAATGTTGAAAACGGCGTTAAACTCCGCCGTGGTCTACCTGTAATATTATTGAAAACGGCGATAAACTCGGCAGTGGTATACCTGTTATATTGTTAAAAATGGCGTTAAACACCGCCGTGATGTAACTGTAATAATGTTGATAACGGCGTTAAACCTCGCCGTGATATAACTGTAATTTTGTTGAAAACGGCGATAGACTCGGCCGTGATATAACTGTAAAACTGTTGAGAACGGCGTTAAACTTCGCCGTGGTATAACTATGATATTGTTGAAATCAGCTCCGCCTTGATATAATTGTACTATTGTTGAAAAAGGCATTTCCGCCGTGGTATAAGATAGGGTCACTTTTGTGGTGACTTGTTTAAGTGTTTGTTGAGCAGAGAGGGTTTTTACGAGAGACATACTTTGCACGATTAAACAAGGTGAACACTTTTCACCAGTGTTCACCAAGTCACAACAAAAGTGACCCTGTCTTATACCAAGGCGGAATTTAACACACCGTTTGTACCGTATGTACCTCCGGTACTACATCGTGGTATCGTATGTACCTGAGTAGTCCGCGTGTACTTTGTGCAATACCCCGTCGTGCAGTGCGTAATGGTGTAATTTCGCGTTTTACTGTGTTTGGGTACGTAATACACCGTTTGTACAGTATGTACCTCGGTATTACATCGTGGTACCGTATGTACCTGAGTAGTCCGACGTGGTACCGCGTGTACCGTGCATTGCGTAATGGTGGTACCGTATGTACCTGATGTACCTCGGTATTACATCGTGGTACCGTATGTACCTGAGTAGTCCGACGTGGTATCGCGTATACTTTGTGCAATACCTCGCCGTGCAGTGCGTAATGGTGTAATTTCGCGTTTAACTGTGTGTGGGTACGTAGTAACACACCGTTTGTACCGTGGTACCGTATGTTCCTCAGTAGTCCGACGTGGTACCGCTTGTACTGTGTGCAATACCTTGCCGTGCAGTGCGTAATGGTGTAATTTCGTGTTGTACCGTATTTCGGTACGTAACACACCACTTGTAACGTATGTACTTCGGTACTACATCGTGGTACCGTATGTTCCTGAGTAGTCCGACGTGGTACCGCGTGTACTTTGTGTAATAGCTTACCGTGCAGTGCGTAATGGTGTAATTTCGCGTTGGACCGTGTGTCGGTACGTAACACATCGTTTGTACCTTATGTACCTCTATACTACATCGTGGTACCGTATGTACCTTAGTAGTCCGACGTGGTACCGCGTGTACTTTGTGCAATATCCCGCCGTGCAGTGCGTAATGGTATAATTTCGTGTTGTACCGTGTTTCGGTACGTAACACACCGTTTGTACCGTATGTACCTCGGTACTACATCGTGGTCCCTTATATGCCTGAGTAGTCCGACGTGGTACCGCGCGTACTTTGTGTAATACCTCGCCGTGCAGTGCGTAATGGTGTAATTTCGCGTTTTACTGTGTGTGGGTACGTAGTAACACACCGTATGTACCGTGGTACCGTTTGTACCGTATGTACCTCGGTACTACATCGTGGTACCGTATGTACCTGAGGAGTCCGACGTGGTAATTTCGCGTTGTACTGTGTGTCGGTACGTAACACACCGTTTGTATCATATGTACCTGAGTAGTCCGACGTGGTATCTCGTGTAATTTGTGTAATACCTCGCCGTGCAGTGCGTAATGGTGTAATTTCGCGTTTTAATGTGTGTGGGTACGTAGTAACACACCGTATGTACCGTGGTACCGTTTGTACCGTATGTACCTCGGTATTACATCGTGGTACCGTATGTACCTCAGTAGTCCGACGTGGTATCGCGTGTACTTTGTGCAATACCTCGCCGTGCAGTGCGTAATGGTGTAATTTCGCGTTTTACTGTGTGTGGGTACGTAGTAACACACCGTTTGTACCGTGGTACCGACACCGCTTGTAACGTATGTACCTCGGTACTACATCGTGGTACCGTATGTTCCTGAGTAGTCCGACGTGGTACCGCGTGTACTTTGTGTAATAGCTTATCGTACAGTGCGTAATGGTGTAATTTCGCGTTGAACCGTGTGTCGGTACGTAACACATCGTTTGTACCGTATGTACCTCGGTACTACATCGTGGTACCGTATGTACCTGAGGAGTCCGACGTGGTACCGCGTGTAATACCCCGCCGTGCAGTGCGTAATGGTGTAATTTCGCGTTGTACTGTGTGTCGGTACGAAACACATCATTTGTATCATGTGTACCTGAGTAGTCCGACGTGGTACCGCGTGTACCTTGCAGTGCGTAATGGTGGTACCGTATGTACCTGATGTACTTCGGTATTGCATCGTGGTGCCGTATGTACCTGAGTTGTCCGACGTGGTATCGCGTGTACTGTGTGTAATACCCCACCGTGCAGTGCGTAATGGTTTACCTCTGTACTACATGGAATATTATAACTGTAAAATTGTTGAAAAAGGCGTTAAATTCCGCCTTAGATAATTATAATATTGTTGAAAACGACGTTAAACTCCGGCGTGGTATAACTTTAATTTTGTAGAAAACGATAAACGATGATGTTGAAACGGCGTTAAACTTCGCCATGGTATAACTTTAATTTTGTAGAAAACGGCGATAAACTATGCCGTGATATAACTGTAATATTGTTGAAAACAGCGATAAACTCCGCCGTGATATAACTGTAATATTGTTGAAATAGGCGTTAAATTCCGCAATGGTATAACTTTATCAATGTTGAAAACGGCGTTAAACTCCGCCGTGGTTTAACTGTAAAATTGTTGAAAACGGCGATAAACGCGGCAGTGGTATACCTGTTATATTGTTAAAAATGGCGTTAAACTCCGCCGTGATGTAACTGTAATAATGTTGAAAACGGAGTTAAACTTCGCCGTGGTATAAATGTAATTTTGTAGAAAACGGCGATAAACTCCGCCGTGATATAACTGTAATATTGTTGAAAACAGCGGTAAACGCCGCCGTGAAATAACTGTAATATTGTTGTAATAGGCGTTTAATTCCGCCATGGTATAACTTTAACAATGTTGAAAACGGCGTTAAACTCCGCCGTGGTCTACCTGTAATATTGTTGAAAAAGGCGATAAACTCGGCAGTTAAAAACGGCGTTAAGCTCCGCCGTGATGTAACTGTAATAATGTTGAAAACGGCGTTAAACTTCGACGTGGTATAACTGTAATTTTGTAGAAAACGGCGATAAACTCCGCCGTGATATAACTGTAATATTGTTGAAAACTGCGTTAATCTCCGCCGTGATATAACTGTAATATTGTTGTAATAGGCGTTAAATTCCGCCATGGTATAACTTTAACAATGTTGAAAACGGCGTTAAACTCCGCCGTGGTCTACCTGTAATATTATTGAAAACGGCGATAAACTCGGCAGTGGTATACCTGTTATATTGTTAAAAATGGCGTTAAACACCGCCGTGATGTAACTGTAATAATGTTGATAACGGCGTTAAACTTCGCCGTGATATAACTGTAATTTTGTTGAAAACGGCGATAGACTCGGCCGTGATATAACTGTAAAACTGTTGAGAACGGCGTTAAACTTCGCCGTGGTATAACTATGATATTGTTGAAATCAGCTCCGCCTTGATATAATTGTACTATTGTTGAAAAAGGCATTTCCGCCGTGGTATAAGATAGGGTCACTTTTGTGGTGACTTGTTTAAGTGTTTGTTGAGCAGAGAGGGTTTTTACGAGAGACATACTTTGCACGATTAAACAAGGTGAACACTTTTCACCAGTGTTCACCAAGTCACAACAAAAGTGACCCTGTCTTATACCAAGGCGGAATTTAACACACCGTTTGTACCGTATGTACCTCGGTACTACATCGTGGTATCGTATGTACATGAGTAGTCCGCGTGTACTTTGTGCAATACCCCGTCGTGCAGTGCGCAATGGTGTAATTTCGCGTTGTACTGTGTTTGGGTACGTAACACACCGTTTGTACAGTATGTACCTCGGTATTACATCGTGGTACCGTATGTACCTGAGTAGTCCGACGTGGTACCGCGTGTACCGTGCATTGCGTAATGGTGGTACCGTATGTACCTGATGTACCTCGGTATTACATCGTGGTGCCGTATGTACCTGAGTAGTCCGACGTGGTATCGCGTATACTTTGTGCAATACCTCGCCGTGCAGTGCGTAATGGTGTAAATTCGTGTTGTACCGTACGTAGTAACACACCGTTTGTACCGTGGTACCGTATGTACCTCAGTAGTCCGACGTGGTACCGCTTGTACTTTGTGGTGTAATTTCGTGTTGTACCGTATTTCGGTACGTAACACACCGCTTGTAACGTATGTACCTCGGTACTACATCGTGGTACCGTATGTTCCTGAGTAGTTCGACGTGGTACCGCGTGTACTTTGTGTAATAGCTTACCGTGCAGTGCGTAATGGTGTAATTTCGCGTTGAACCGTGTGTCGGTACGTAACACATCGTTTGTACCTTATGTACCTCTATACTACATCGTGGTACCGTATGTACCTCAGTAGTCCGACGTGGTACCGCGTGTACTTTGTGCAATATCCCGCCGAGCAGTGCGCAATGGTGTAATTTCGCAATGTACTGTGTTTGGGTACGTAACAAGCCGTGTGTACAGTAAGTACCTCGGTATTACATCGTGGTACCGTATGTACCTCAGTAGTCCGACGTGGTACCGCGTGTACTTTGTGCAATATCCCGCCGAGCAATGCGTAATGGTATAATTTCGTGTTGTACCGTGTTTTGGTACGTAACACACCGTTTGTACCTTATGTACCTCGGTTCTACATCGTGGTGCCGTGTGTACCTGAGTAGTCCGACGTGGTATCGCGTGTACTGTGTGTAATACCCCACCGTGCAGTGCGTAATGGTGTACCTCGGTACTACATGGAATATTATAACTGTAATATTGTTAAAAAAAGGCGTTAAATTCCGCCGTAAATAATTGTTGAAAACGACGTTAAACTCCGGCGTGGTATAACTGGAAAACTGTTGAAAAAGACGTTAAATTCCGCCTTGGTATAACTGTATTAATGTTGAAAACAGTGTTAAACTCCGCCGTGGTATAAGTGTAATATTGTTAAAAATGACGTTAAATTCGGCCGTTGTATAACTGGAAAACTGTTGAAAAAGATGTTAAATTCCGCCTTCGTATAACTGTATTAATGTTGAAAACGGTGTTAAACTCCGCCGTGGTATAACTGGAAAACTGTTGAAGAAGACGTTAAATACCGCCTTGGTTTAACTGTATTAATGTTGAAAACGGTGTTAAACTACGCCGTGGTATAACTGTAATATTGTTGAAATCGGCGATAAACCCTGTCCTTGTTTAACTGTAATATTGTTAAAAATGGCCTTAAACTCCGCCGTGTTATAACTGTAATATTGTTGAATGCAGCGTTAAACTCCGCCCTAAAATAACTGTAATATTGTTGAAAATGACGTTAAATACCGCCATGGTATAACTTTAACAATGTTGAAAACGGCTTTAAACTCCGCCGTGGTCTAACTGTAATATTGTTGAAAACGGCGATGAACTCGGCAGTGGTATACCTGTTATATTGTTAAAAATGGCGATAAACTCCGCCGTGATGTAACTGTAATAATGTTGAAAACGGAGTTAAACTTCGCCGTGGTATAAATGTAATTTTGTAGAAAACGGCGATAAACTCCGCCGTGATATAACTGTAATATTGTTGAAAACTGCGATAAACTCCGCCGTGATATAACTGTAATATTGTTGTAATAGGCGTTAAATTCCGCCATGGTATAACTTTAACAATGTTGAAAACGGCGTTAAACTCCGCCGTGGTCTACCTGTAATATTGTTGAAAACGGCGATAAACCCGGCAGTGGTATACCTGTTATATTGTTAAAAATGGCGTTAAACTCCGCCGTGATGAATAGAATAGAATAGAATAGAATAATTTTATTTTTCCAATCATGGGCCATCACTGGCATACAATTTATAAATAATAATATATTTTATAATGTAATATTATTATCATTAAACACAAGATTGATTTTGATTAAGTAACTATATACAAACAAAACAAAATGACTAGAACTATTTAAAACACTAACTGATACATAAACAAATATTCAGAACTGTTGACCCAAAAAGGGGATACAGACTGTTTTAGATTGACAACAGTTTGAAGGATAAACACAGTGACAAAACACAACAACTTGTGACTGCATTACTTATTACAAGCCTTTTAAAATATTAGATCTAAGACTATAACATTTTGAAATATATTCACAAAGCGCAACTATAACGTTTTTATCTTCATTTATAAACATCCATATAAATTTTTGTTCATTTGACATTATGTTAAAATGAATTGAGAATTGCGACATTGTTTTAAAGAGTTCATTTCTTTCACTAGCAAAAGATGGACATTCTGTGACAAAATGATTTTCGTCTTCTATTGATCCTGACTTGCAAAGTTTACATGTCCTTAAGTTAAGGTCCACTTTTTTATAGCGGCCCATTTCTATTTCTAATTTATGTGAACTAATTCTGAAATTTGAGAAACATTTTCTGATATTTTTATCTTTTATAACATTTAAATAAGGTTCTCTACAGAGTCTATTTTTAAATAAAGCGTACGTACGTAATTTGCCTACATTATTAGACCCACAATTATTTATTGTTGTTGACCATTCCTGTTTGTATTTCTCAACAGGTTTTTGTTTTACAATTTTTTCTAACTTAGAGCTTTGTAAACAAGAAATAGGTAAATTAAGATATTCTAACAGAAAGTATGTACTAGAGGTCCAACTTTTCTTGCTAATACTGTGCAAGTTATTACTTTCTTTAAATGCATTCTTTAACAGTGTGCTTACATGATCTGAATTTAAGCGTTTGAAATATTTTACCGAATTACAAAGAACATCAATATAAATTGGGTATCTTCCTAGTTCACCCATAACAGCTGAATTTGTTGCTTTTTTATGAACGCCTTGCACATATTTCAAAAATTTGACATGTAGTTTTTCATATGGTTTATCACTCAAAGACTTAGACATGTTATAAGTACCCTTTTTAAAACTACTTGTTGTTGTATCAATACTACCCCAAATTTCACTACTATATAATAAAACTGGTTTTACAGTATGGTCAAATAAATGTAACATAGTGTCAACGTTTTGATGTAAATCTCCAAAGCTTTTTCGAAGTTTAAAATTGGCTTTAAGTGCTCTCTTATATAGATCATATACACAGTGAGAGAAAGTACCTGTAGATGAAAATAATATACCAAGATATTTGTAAGAAGAGACATGTACTATCTCATTATTTTTAAAGAAGAATTTTTTACTAGACTGTCTACCAGATTTACTAAAGGTCATAATATTAGTTTTCTTTAGATTGACTGTTAAACCATATTTGTCACAATAGGTTTCTAGTTTATTTAAACACTTTTTTAAACCCCTTTCAGTGATTGAAAGTAACACTAAATCATCTGCATACATTAGACAACTTAAAGGCATATCATTAAGCAAAACTTGGTCATCAGTAGAATCAAAACATTGAGGTAAATCATTTATATATAACTTAAATAGGTTTGGGCTTAGATTATCTCCTTGCCTTAAACCAATTTCTTGAATAACTTTGTCAGTTAGTTTATCTTCTACTTTAACATGAATACAGTTTGCTTCATACATTGTTTTTAAAGTATTATAGAAGGGTCCACATATACCTATCTGGGTCAATTTGTAAAACATGACAGAATGAATGATAGAATCAAACGCCTTAGCAAAATCAACAAAGCATGCATACAACTTAGAGTTTTTACTTTGATATTTTTCTATTAGAGTTCTCAAAACAAACATGTGATCAGCTGTTCTTGTTTTAGGTTGAAATCCTATTTGTGATTGATCAATAGTATTATTTATATCAAAAAAAGTTTGTAATCTATTGTTTAATACGCTGTTAAAAACTTTCGATAGACATGGCATAATGGAAATCCCTCTATAGTTTGATGGTTTGGTTGGATTATCACCCTTATAAATTGGTTTAATATATCCTATTTTCCAATCAGTTGGATATGTACCACTAGAAAGAATTGTGTTAAATAACTTGACAATACATGGCACTAAATAAGTTTGGCCAGTTTTAAGCATCTCATTTTTAATACCGTCTAGCCCAGATGATTTTTTATTCTTTAATTTTGAAATAGCTTTCATAACTTCTTTATCTGTTATTTTGAAATCTAGTTGAGTAAATGTTTTATTTTTTTCTGCCTCTAAAAGAAGTTTGTCATAATGTTTATTTTGTGCCTTAAACTCATTTTTAACACTAAATAATTCGGAAAAATGGGATATCCAATTATCAGACGAGACTTTTATACTTGGATCAGAAGTATCTGCATCTTCTTCTTTTAACTCTTTTACAAGTTTCCAGTATTCACTTGGATCATTATTGTATAAATTATCAATTTTATTGATAATGCATGTTTTAAATTGTCTTCTTTTATTTTTACAAAAACGAGAATAGTTTTTTCTGAACTTAAAAAAGGAACCTCTTATATTAGGATCATTTGGAAACTTCGAGTACAGATTATTTCTTCTGATCAATTCTTTTCTCATGACATAAACGTCATTGTCAAACCACTTTTTCTTTGGTTGTTTTTTCTTAAAACGCACCTTTGTTTTCTTTTTTAATGACTGATTACAAGCTGTAAAAATAATGTCATTAAATTTATTCAGAGCTTCATTAACATCATTTGAAAAATTATCGTTTTTAAAACAATTTATTTTTTGTAAAATATCACTAGACGAAAAAGCTTCCATAAATTTAAAAGATGAATCTTCATTCCAGACATAAGATTGCGGCATGTCAGAGAGTAAAGATGTTTTGTTTTCTTCTGCATTAACAACATTTGCATATAATTTTACTGTTAAATTAGCATGGTCACTTAACAGTGGGATATGGTTGTGAACTTTAAAATAAAGAACACTTTCGTACAAACATTCAGAAACAATACAATAATCTACTACACTATTACCATTATACTGAAAGCATGTATAGTTTCCAAAAGTATCCCCAAATGCTCTGCCATTCAGAACAATTAAGTTTGAAGCAGTACATATGTCAATTAATTCTTTGCCTCGAGTATTATAAATGGAGTCCTTACTGTATCTTGCTTTACTATTTTGACTACAAGTGGTATAGTGAGAAGTACAAATGTACTTATTATCATTATCAATAAACCCAGTCTCACAACCAATACGGGCATTAGTATCTCCATAAAACATTACATCGCCTAATGCGCTATCCTGTTCAATAAGGGATAAAGTATCAAGGTTATGCCTTAAAGAATAAGACGAATAATTTGGTGTAATATACGAAAAACAAAGATAAATGTCTCTTTCAAATGAGAAAAAATTCTTAGATAATTTCATCCATTGTATTTCACTTGATGTGTTGGGTAGGATGGTAATGCCATTCTTGATAAGTGGGTTTACTAAAATAAGCATACCACCAGACACAGGATAGTTATTTTCCTTTGGTCTTACAATATTAAATGAAATAAAGTTGTGAATATTTATCAACATATCTTCTGAGATTTTGGTTTCTTGCAGACATTATATATCATAGTTGCAAATATTGTTAAGAAACAATTTATCCTTGTGCTTATTGATGTAACTGTAATAATGTTGAAAACGGCGTTAAACTTCGCCGTGGTATAACTGTAATTTTGTTGAAAACGGCGATAAACTCCGCCGTGATATAACTGTAAAACTGTTGAGAACGGCGTTAAACTTCGCCGTGGTATAACTATGATATTGTTGAAATCAGCTCCGCCTTGATATAATTGTACTATTGTTGAAAAAGGCATTTCCGCCGTGGTATAAGATAGGGTCACTTTTGTGGAGACTTGTTTAAGTGTTTGTTGAGCAGAGAGTGTTTTTACGAGAGACATACTTTGCACGATTAAACAAGGTGAACACTTTTCACCAGTGTTCACCAAGTCACAACAAAAGTGACCCTGTCTTATACCACGGCGGAATTTAACACACCGTTCGCACCGTATGTACCTCGGTACTACATCGTGGTATCGTATGTACCTGAGTAGTCCGACGTGGTACCGCGTGTACTTTGTGCAATACCCCGTCGTGCAGTGCGCAATGGTGTAATTTCGCGTTGTACTGTGTTTGGGTACGTAACACACCGTTTGTACAGTATGTACCTCGGTATTACATCGTGGTACCGTATGTATATCAGTAGTCCGACGTGGTATCGCGTGTACTTTGTGCAATACCTCGCCGTGCAGTGCGTAATGGTGTAATTTCGCGTTTAACTGTGTGTGGGTACGTAGTAACACACCGTTTGTACCGTGGTACCGTATGTACCTCAGTAGTCCGACGTGGTACCGCTTGTACTGTGTGCAATACCTTGCCGTGCAGTGCGTAATGGTGTTATTTCGTGTTGTACCGTATTTCGGTACGTAACACACCACTTGTAACGTATGTACCTCGGTACTACATCGTGGTACCGTATGTTCCTGAGTAGTCCGACGTGGTACCGCGTGTACTTTGTTTAATAGCTTACCGTGCAGTGCGTAATGGTGTAATTTCGCGTTGGACCGTGTGTCGGTACGTAACACATCTTTTGTACCTTATGTACCTCTATACTACATCGTGGTACCGTATGTACCTCAGTAGTCCGACGTGGTACCGCGTGTACTTTGTGCAATATCCCGCCGTGCAGTGCGTAATGGTATAATTTCGTGTTGTACCGTGTTTCGGTACATAACACACCGTTTGTACCGTATGTACCTCGGTACTACATCGTGGTCCCTTATATGCCTGAGTAGTCCGACGTGGTACCGCGTGTACTTTGTGTAATACCTCGCCGTGCAGTGCGAAATGGTGTAATTTCGCGTTTTACTGTGTGTGGGTACGTAGTAACACACCGTATGTACCGTGGTACCGTTTGTACCGTATGTACCTCGGTACTACATCGTGGTACCGTATGTACCTGAGGAGTCCGACGTGGTAATTTCGCGTTGTACTGTGTGTCGGTACGTAACACACCGTTTGTATCATATGTACCTGAGTAGTCCGACGTGGCGTGGTATCTCGTGTAATTTGTGTAATACCGCACCGTGCAGTGCGTAATGGTGTAATTTCGCGTTGTACTGTGTGTGGGTACGTAACACACCGTTTGTACCGTATGTATCTCGGTACTTCTTCGTGGTACCGTATGTACCTGAGTAGTCCGACGTGGTATCGCGTGACTTTGTGTAATATCCCGCCGTGCATTGCGCAATGGTGTAATTTCGCGGTGTACCGAGTGTCAGTACGTAATACACCGTTGTAGCGGATGTACCTCGGTACTTCATCGTGGTCCCTTATATGCCTGAGTAGTCCGACGTGGTACCGCGTGTACTTTGTGTAATACCCCGCCGTGCAGGGCGTAATGGTGTAATTTCGCGTTGTACTGTGTTTGGGTACGTAACACACTGTTTTTACCGTATGTACCTGGGTACTACATCGTGGTACCGTATTATGTACCTGATGTACCTCTGTACTACATCGTGGTAACGTATGTACCTGAGTAGTCCGACGTGGTACCGCGTGTCCCCTGCAGTGCGTAATGGTGGTACCGTATGTACCTGATGTACCTCGGTATTACATCGTGGTGCCGTATGTACCTGAGTAGTCCGACGTGGTATCGCGTATACTTTGTGCAATACCTCGCCGTGCAGTGTGTAATTGTGTAATTTCGCGTTTTACTGTGTGTGGGTACGTAGTAACACACCGTTTGTACCGTGGTACCGACACCGCTTGTACCGTATGTTCCTGAGTAGTCCGACGTGGCAGACGGCTTTTTGAAAACATAGTGACAAAAGAAGAAATTGCTCAAAACGAGCAATTTCTCCTTTTCCTACAATGTTTATCATTTTTAGTCATAGGTTATCCATTCAATTATAGAGATTTTCTATGTTTGGACAAAATAAGTTCAAAGTCGTCTGCTGCAGATTTGTTGTATGAGGGAAAGGGTTAAGTTAACATGTATACAAATGCTAAATCCAGCATATTCAACCAAGTTGTTAAAAGTATAGAGATATTGCACAAAGTTATTATTTATGCTTTACAAACATTGGACATGTATTAATACTTTAATAAAAGTGCATTAGGCCTATTTAGGTTTGATTTCTCTGGAAATGCTGTTGCAAGCTTAAATATATTGTATAAATTTTGGCAATTGGTCGCAGTTAATTAACATTTAAGTTATTCTTCTCTTAAATAAGGACTTAATGTGTTAGCAAACTTAAATTTTACTTGATCTTGATAAATTGGGTTATATCCCTGTTGTTGATTGGATCTTTGACTACTATTCCCTGATTAGATGTCATACCAGAAAGAAAACAATTGATCAACATGACTATCATTCTGTCATTTCCTCATTGTTTTCATAATCTAATTCCAAAATGATCCATTTTCTCATGACATTAATGCATATCAAATGACTGGGGTAAAAAACGAAATGGTTTAAACTTTTTGCTTTGTTTTGTATACAATCATGTAGCAGACTTACCATGCTGTGTTTTTTATAATATAAATTGTTATAATTAAACTATATGAACTTTTCTAATGTACTTGTTTATTTTTGGTTTTATAGCTGAACTCAGAACAAAGTACTGAAAGTGAGTTATTGTGATTGCCTTCTGTTTGGTTTGCATCCATCAACATTTAAGTAACCACTGTGTAAATTGGGATGAAACTGCACAGCTAGTAATTTCTCTATGTTTTCCCAAAAAATAATTAAAATCATTTTTCTTCCAAATTGTTGGGCAATTTTCTAATTGAAGAACATGGCAGTTTGATTTGATCATTCAAACAATCTGTTATAGCCCTTTCCCATATATACAATACGAGTTTAAAAACATGGAAAATCTCATATGTTTGCAAATGCATCAAAACATGTCCACATGTGGTAAAGGGTTATGTCCATCTACATTTTAATTATTACAATAAAGTTGTAAATGATAGCAGTTTCATGCATGTGGTTATGTATAGCATGATACAGCATTCTTGCACCAGTACTCAACACAACATTCTTCCAAGGCAACTGGCTACATTCCCACATAGACTATTAACCATTTCCCACATACAACACATCGGCAGCAGTCCACCTTGAAATCATCTAGACAAAAATTCGGAAATAAATAAATGAAAGTATAAAAATTGAATAGATTTGAAAACATTTAGACAAAAGCAGAAATTGTTCATGATGAGTTATTTTGCTTTTGCCACAATGCTTTCAAATGTCATTTACTGCAGAGGTGTCTCAAAGCGTCTACATGTGGGAAAGGGTTAAGCACATTTGTAGTAGACGAATGACGCTAGTCACAATGAGTTTAGTCAATCATCGGAAAAAATGAATGGCAATCCGGGAAATCGAACTCACGACCCATATGTCCAGTAGAGTGATAGCCCTCATCGTTCCCGACTAAGCTTTTGCGGCTTGGCAACACTATTGTTTAGGATGAGATGTTGTTTGAAGTTAAATAATAAAGACTGACATAGAATAGATTATCTCATTGATTCAGCTCAGGGGAATATATTGATTGATTGGGGTCAATTAAACGCCATTTTCAACAATTGTTCAGTCATATCACCGCAGCAAGTTCACCTATTCATGTTTTTCCCGGCCTTCTCACACCAGTAATCCATACAACAATCTTTCCAAGCAACTGGCTGCTTTTCCTCATAGACTTAGTTTATTGGTGGGAAAAAAAATGACGCTTGTCACAATGACTTGTCAAACGCCATAACAAATGGTGGCCGAGCTGGGGTTCAAACTCACAACTCCTTGATTGACAGCCCGCTTTTCGCTAGCGACTGAGCTACGGGGCTCGGCGCCAGGGGGATATTTAACTATTCACAATTCTTTTTTACAATTTTAGCATAATGATTTGAATAACAAAGGAATATTTTTATAAAAAGCTACCTTTTTATTAAATCAACATTTGTCATCGTATACTGAATTGCAGTTTACTATTGCAAAGTGCCCATCAAAACTTAAAATTTCATTAAATAAAAAAAAAAGAAATTTCTATAGCTGAAGATTCAGATTTTGCATTTAACTTTAAGTCAAATTGAGGTAAAATTTTGATTTGAATTAATTGTGTATTCCTTCAAAAAATGCCTTTTTTTAGATGAACACTATGCAGGAATAAAGTATAAATTTAGCATGGATATTTGCAAATTGTCCCAAATTCCAGACAATTCAAGAAAGAGTTGACATTCAACAAATTTTAAATATTGAACTGCATGACAGATACATATTCAACCATGACGTTTTTAACTTTGTTGTAACAAGGTCGATCTAATGATAAAAACAAACAGAAATCAGAGGTTAACAACTCGTCATATAGTTCCAACAACTGGGAAAACACGAATTTATGCAGAAAAATAATCTCTAAACCACTATGACGTATCTACTTTCGTCCAAACATAATGAATAAATTTAATTCTGACGTCACCCATTTTCACTTAAGGAAAAACTAATATTCTTACCTAAGGAATTTCCTTAGGAGCTTTGTGAATACGAACTTAAGGAATTTCCTCAGCTAAGGGGAAAATCGGGTATTTAAGGAATTTCCTAAGGAAATAACTTAGGAGCTTTGTGAATACGGCGCCAGAAAGCGTTTATATGAGGGAAAGGGCTAAAAACAGAGCAAAAATATTATTTATTGTTTGCATGGAAATATTTATATAAATCCTTCTATTAATACATTTTCCTCATCAATCACATTAAATTGAGACTACATGAATAGTGTTAAACTTGCAAAAATGAGGTAAAATGTAATACCATGATTAAGTTTCCAATCTAATGATCATTAAAGCTTACCATCTGCAGCAGACCACTTTGAAAAATTCTGGACAAAAATGTGTCAAGTGAAATTATGATCATTTCTTGTTTTTCTCAATATCTTTTCAAAAGTTGACTTTTGCTCAAAATGTGTATTTATAAGGTATGATTTTTTTCATTGATATACTGCCGCACATCTTATATAAATACTCACATCAATGTGATACATATACAAGTAAACACTGTCTGAACACTAATATAAACATGTCTTCAGTTCTGTCTTTATTTTCTGTCTGCAAGTTTTACTCTTGAAGTTAACTTCTCACTATTTCTTTTCTTTCATCAACAAGCTGAAAGCATAATATACACATCAACATATGTAGTTTATATAGATCTACAGAATATGTGTTAATTTTCCAAATATCATTGCGCGTTCTGCCTTGCAAATAACGGTTATTTTGGACATTGAGAAGTCGATTTCATAAAAAATCTTTTTTTTTCCATATTTTATTGAAAGAAACATATTAATGTATAGTATTAAATAATTCATTGATTATTAAATAACACAAACAACAATAATACAGGTCGATTTCAGTAATTTGACGTCGATTTCAGTGGATTTCAGTATTCAGGTCGATTTCAGTAAGTCTAGGGACCGACTAATAACTATAAATTATGACAGTTTACTTCGCAGTTCAAATGAAGTAACATGTGTAACACTGTAACAAACTATCATTAAAATATTAGTGTGCATTTTAAACAATCAAACCGTTGGCACACACGTTTTTCCATTTTAACACTTGGCAAGTGACGGATTTGTGGGTGGGGTAAGGTCCCACCGAGTTGATAATTTTGGACTGATAAATCCACCTTGAAATATAGTTTTCGATTTATTCTCTTAAGGTCTGTCAAATTATGAGGATTAATAAGCAATTTATTTGGTGACACAGGGCTAATAAAAAGAAATGTACTCATCCTGACACAGATTTCGACAGATCGCCTCCGACTTTTTGTTGTTGTCTATGTACAGCGAAAAAGACACCGATACGTCACATTTCTTTACGCAATCTTACCATTCATTTTTTTATGCGATATTCAATATTATTTATGACCAACAACGCATACACAAACATGTAAAAACGTTTTGATTATTTCTAGCGATGAGACGGCGGCCATTGATATCGAGAATATGCGATTTGAGATTTTCCTTAACTTTAAGGGGAAAGTTACGGCATGGTGCTCCTTAACTTTTAAGGGAAAAATGGACCGATTTAAGGAATATTTTTACCTTAGGAGTTTTGTGAATAGCTTCTTAGGAAATCCCTTAGAGATAAGGAGAAAATGGTGAAACTTGAGGGAAATCTTCGTATTTAAGGAATATTTTTTTCCTTAGGAGCTTTGTGAATACGGCCCCTGAGGTTGCAATTTTTGCTTAGTTTCTTTGCTCAAGGTGAGTTATTGTGATCGCCTTTTGTCCGGAGTGCGTCAATTTCTTCTCCTCAGTTCCCAGTGGGTCAATTGGGCTGAAACTTCATGAAGCATCCTCTCAATGGCCTCAACCGAATTCCTTCAAATTTTTGGATCCATGCAGTATTCTGGTTTCCATGGCAACGAAATGAAAAAAATAGTGAAAACTTAAAAAAAAAATTCAAATAATTTTGTAGAAATGTGCCTTGGATGACCCTCTATCAGATTCCTTCAAGCCATGTTGATTGGTCAAAAAACATGGTCACCAGGGGGTGTGGTTATTTTGCCTTATATGGCTATAGTGAAAACTTAAAAAATCTTCTCCTCCAAAAGTGTCAGGCCGATTTTTAAATAATTTTGTAGAAATGTTCCTTGGGTGACCCTCTATCAGATTCCTTGAAGCCATGTTGACTGGTCAAAAAACATGGCTGCCAGGGGTGGGGGCTATTTTGGCATATATGGCTATGGTGAAAACTTAAAAAAATCTTCTGCTCCAAAAGTGTCCGCCCGATTTTCAAATAATTTCGAAGAAATGTTCCTCGGGTGACCCTCTATCAGATTCCTTGAAGCCATGTTGATTGGTCGAAAAACATGGCCGCCAGGGGGTGGGGCTATTTTGCCTTACATGGCTATAGTGAAAACTTAAAAAATATTCTCCTCCAAAAGTGTCAGGCCGATTTTCACATAAATGTTCCTTGGGTGACCCTCTATCAGATTCCTTCAAGTCATGTTGATTGGTCGAAAAACATGGCCACCAGGGGGTGGGGCTATTTTGCCTTATATGGCTAAAGTGAAAACTTAAAAAATCTTCTCCTCCAAAAGTGTCTACCCAATTTTCAAATAATTTTGTAGAAATGTTCCTTAAGTGACCCACTATCAGATATCTTTAAGCCATGTTGATTGGTTCAAAAACATGGCCGCCAGGAGGCGTGGCTATACTGCCTTATATGGCTGATGTGGAAACTTAAAAAATCTTCTCCTCCGAAAGTGTCTGGCAGATTTTCAAAAGATTTACTAGAAATGTTCTTAGGGTGACCCTCTATCAGATTTCTTCAAGCCAAGCCAGTGTAGGAATCCACCAGGGGTGCGGGGCTTATATTGCTAAAGTGAAAAAATAAAAATCAGGTGAGCGATCCAGGGCCATCATGGCCCTCTTGTTTTCATTTTCACTAATTCTATTTTCTATTATGGACCTGAGGCAAGACTGAACCATTTTATGATAACTTACAACTTTCCCTTTCTTGAAAAGGTTTCAATAATGTAATATTTCTTTTTGACCCTATTTGAGATTCAAATAAAACAATATTTCCACATTTTTCTACAACTGTGTGGGGTAAAGGATTAAAATTCACCCACATATTGTTTTCTGGTCTTTGTTTCAGTTAACCCTTTCCCTCATATAGACGTTTTCTGACGCCTCTGCAGCAGAAGACTTTTTGAAAACATAGTGACAAAAGAAGAAATTGAACAAAATGTGCAATTTCTGCTTTTGTCACAATGTTTTCCACTTATAGTCATAGGTTGTCCACTCAATTATAGAGATTTTTAGCTCCACTGCCTGATTTGTCCGTCGTGCGTGCGTCTGCATCTGTGCGTTAACTTTTTCCTTTAAACAACTTCTTCTCCCTAACCACTTGGCCAATTTGGTTGAAACTTTGTAGGAAGTCTCCTCTCAATGTCCTGTTAAATTCCTGTTTTTATCCATTTAAAATTCTGGTTTCCATGGCAACCGAAAGAAAAAAATAGTGAAAACTTAAAAAATATTCTTCTCCGAAAGTGTTGGGCCGATTTTTAAATAATTTTGTAGAAATGTTCCTTGGGTGACCCTCTATCAGATTCCTTCAAGCCATGTTGATTGGTGGAAAAGCATGGCCGTCAGAGGGTGGGGCTATTTTGCCTTATATGGCTATAGTGAAAACTTAAACAATCTTCTCCTCCAAAAATGTTTAGCCGATTTTCAAATAATTTTGTAGAAATGTTCATTGGGTGACCCTCTATATCAGATTCCTTCAAGCCATGTTCATTGGTTGAAAAACATGGCCGCCAGAAGGTGGGACTATTTTGCCTTAAATAGCCATAGTGAAAACTTTAAAAATCTTCTCCTGTTGAGCCAATTTTCAAATAATTTTGTGTAATGTTCCTTGAGTTCTCTAGAATCTCTATCAGATTCCTTCAAGCATTGTTAATTGGTAACAAAACATGGCCGCCAGAGGGAGGGCTAATTTGCCTTATATGGCTATAGATAAAACTTAACAAATCTTTTCCTCCGAAAGTGTCTGGCCGATTTTCAAATCATTTTGTAGAATTTTGTCAGATTCCTTCAAGCCTTATTGATGGGTTGAAAAACATGGCCGACAGGGGGCAGGGCTGTTCGGAGATTTGGATGTGGAGCGATACTGGCCCTCTTGGGCCTCTTGTTTATGTTTTGACAAAATATGTTCAAAGTCGTCTGCTGTAGAATTGTTGTATGAGGGAAAGGTTTAAATCTTATCTCCTCCCCTAACCTCATTCTAGCTTGCATGTCTTTTCTTGTCTGCTTACAATTTTTCCTTTCCCTTTTGTTCAGAGTCATGGTCTCTTACTTCTTAATCATTCAAATTAAATTCATGGTCCGTTAAAACAGGTTATTTGGTTCTGATTGACCTACCTACCATAAACCAATTATGCTGGACATTGAGCGATAATAGAAAATGGCTTTTTCTGTACATATATAATCAAGTAATTATCTAAATCTGATTTCCAATTCTTTCTGAAGCCTCTGCGGCAGACGCCTTTTTGAAAACATAGTGACAGAAGAAGAAATTGTTCAATGCCACAAATTCCACATTTAGTCATAGCTAGGGTTATCAACTCAATTATAGAGATTTTCTGTTTTTTGACAAACTATGTTAAAAGTTGTCTGCTGCAGAATTGTCGTGTGAGGGAAAGGGTTTAACTGTGCCAGTTCGGAAATGTGTACCCTTAATGGGATATAAATGACAATTTTGGTATCTCTTAGCACAAGATGACCTAATATATGGCTGACAATTCATGTTTAATAGTTAATATGCTTTATTATGAGGTAAATGCAATTTCTCTGATGAAAGATGAAACATTCCAACCCTAATCGTTGTCTTTAGAAGATGCACCTTCACTACCAAGCTTCAAGCTTATCTCGTCTACACCATCTAACCATTCTTGATCCTTAACATTGTCTGAATAACCTTGACAAAGAATCTGCAATGTTGTAAGTACACTTCAGGTACTAGTTTAACCTTGAATCTATAATGTTGCAAGCGTAGAGCCCAGCGCTGAACTTGGCACATGACTTAGACTTTGGAGAAGAAATATATGATCTTAGGGTTTGTGATCTGTTTATAGTTAAAATACCTTATGAATATGCTTTATATCTTTCGCATGCCCAAACTACAGATAAAGCTTGTGTTCAGTTTGAGTATATCATTGAACATTGCTAAGGGTTATGCTATCATAACTAATTACTGGTGATTCTCTTTTTATCTTGCAGCAATATAGCACATAAACCTACTGGACTTGCATCGACTACAAGTTTAGTTGGTGCTTTTAACTGAAAATATGCTTATGCATGCGCACTGGACAATTGTTTCTTTATTAATATTTTGAAAGCAAGTCCATTCATTTAAATGTTTCACTTTTCTTTGTCAATTTACACAAAGGAGTTGATATTGTTGTAATTTCTTTAATAAGGAATATGTCTTGAATTATTATTCACAAGACCTAGGAAACTTTCTCAACTCACTTGAATTTTGTGGTTAACGCCAACAAACTAACAATTTTGTTTCACAAGTGTATTTCTGTCAAAGTATTAACATAAAATCCCTATTAAAGAAATTATATTGAATGAAAGTAATCCAATTTTAAGATAATTAACCCTTTCCCACAACCAACAAATCGGCAGTAGATGCATCTAGTGAAATTGAAAACTATTTATCAAATAAAATAGACTCTTTAAAAGTTAAGATCATTGTAAAAGGAGTACTTAATTCCTCATGATAAGCAAATTCTCCTTTTGTCACATTATGTTTTCAAATGTTCTCTCTGCTGAACAAGTGTTACAATGCTTAGGGTTAACTACTGTATACAAGATGTTGCTTAACCCTTTCCTGCATACAACAATTCTACAACAGAAAACTGAATGTATACATCTAGTAGGTTAAAATACGGAAATCTCTATCAATAAAAGTATAATTTTTCAAAAGAGTTGAAACCATCATTAAGCATGTTCAAAAGCAATTTCTCGTTTTGTCCCAATGTTTTCAAATGTAGTCTGCTGCAAATGAGACAAAATGTGTCTGCTAGTTGGAAATGGTTTCTGTAGTGTAACAGACGAATTTTGAAAATATTGTGGAAAATTAAGTAAACGCTGAAAGGAAGCAAATTTCTCATAATGTTTTCAAATTTGATCCAAGTTGATTCATTAGATATTCTAGATTATAGAATGTTTTGCTACATACAGGTACTATTTTATCCTTCCTTCCTTCACTTCAGACACATTTTGACTAATCTTGAACAGACAGATGAAAACAATCAACCTTTTCAACATTTTCTTCAATGTTTTCATCACAAGTCAATATGTTTACTTTCAGTTATATAGATTATCAATACCTTTGCCTAGACATTTTAAAATTGTAGATTAAACATTTTACCAGTTATGATCCTGTTCAGCTCACCTAAGCACAACGTGCTAAAGGATCGCCCTATTTCCGGCGTACGTCGCGAGTCCGTCTACATCTTCTCCTCAATAACCAGTTGGTCAAGTGAGATGAAATTTCACAGAAAGCATTCATGCAGAATTTTAGTTTGCATGGCAACCAAATGAAACAAACTCCTCCGATTTTCAAATAATTTGTAGAAATGTTCCTTAGCTGATCCTCTATCAGAGTCCTTCCATCCATGTTCATTAGTAAAAAAAAACATGGCAGCCAGGGGGCCTTTTATGGCTATAGTGGGAAACTTCTCTGTCAGATTCATTCAAGTAAAGTTTATTAGTAAAGAAAACATGACAGCCAGGGGGGCCTTCTATGACTATAGTGGGAAATCTTCTCCAAAAGTGGCTAATGCTGTTTTCTTTCTTGTTCAGATCATCTAAGAAATATTAAGGATCTCTTTGCAATCTCTTATATGTTCATGGCTTTTCTTTTCTTTTAGGAAATGGGACAAGGGAAAGAAATTTGTTATTTATGCCAACGAGATCAAGAGAAATGACTCGTATTTCTTCAAAGAAGAAAAAGGGACCCGGAAGAACATGGACCACCTCGTTTCTGTGTTTATCAGATAATAACCAAAGCACAATCCCTAACAGTGCAGAAAAAGAATGTTTGTTCAAGGCAGGCTTAGGTCTAAAAAAAAATCACATTCAATGCAAACGACAGTGAAAGTGAAGTTCATGCTACCATTATCAGAGAGTTCCCAAAACTTGCAGACATTGGCGGTTTCGAAATTATGTGCTGCACAAGTAGTTGCAGAACTTTAAAAAAAATCAATTGTAAGTGGGACGTAAAGATTTTGAAGAGTGTTGTTGGTCCCCAAGCTAGGTTTTATATTCGACCAATTCAGAGCTGTTTATCTGTTGAAGATACAAGGAATGAAGAAAATGAATCAAATTTAAATATTACTTGTAAAACCTGTGAAAATAAATTCCATATCAGTCAAATACGTGAACACATTGCTGTTTGTCCTGAGAATTCTGATTTGTTGGAAACAGCAGGACACAGCAATTCAGCATCAGCAAATTCTCAAGTACATTCACCTTTAGCAGGACACAGCAACTCAGCATCAGCAAATTCTCAAGTACATTCACCTATAGCAGGACACAGCAACTCAGCATCAGCAAATTCTCAAGTACATTCAACTTTAGCAGGACACAGCAACTCAGCATCAGCAAATTCTCAAGTACATTCACCTATAGCAGGACACAGCAACTCAGCATCAGCAAATTCTCAAGTACATTCACCTTTAGCAGGACACAGCAACTCAGCATCAGCAAATTCTCAAGTACATTCACCTATAGCAGGACACAGCAACTCAGCATCAGCAAATTCTCAAGAACAGTTACCTATAGTAGGACACAGCAATTCATCATCAGAAGTACTCTTTTTTGTAGAGGAAAATAGTCATTCAACAATGCAACACATCTTGTACAGGAAACTTCTGTACAAGATGTTGATGACCTGCCAGACTTGATGCAGTCTGTTATTAATTATGTTTTTGACAATGACCAACAGGCACATGCACAACAGATAACAACATTAACACAGACTTGCATACATGAAATAGGATCTCTGAATATACAGGATCCTATCCATATACTCAGATACCTTCAAAACAAGATAGTGACTGGGCGGAAATTGGACTTGATATTGAAAACGGAAATGAGATCACTGGAGAAACTAATTTTATTGTCATTGATAGACATAGACTCCTTGAAACAGCCATGGAAAATATTTCCTCAATTAAGAATTTCAGATTAACCTTGGAGGTGCAGTTTAGTGATGAGGTGAGTTGGATTCAATTTAAATTTGCTTGACTATGTCCAACATACGTAAAATTCTTTATAGTTTTGGAAAAAAAGTCTGATAATTATCAGGGGGTTTAAAAACTAAAAGGACAAGACTAGATTGATTTTCTTGAGAATGCGTTGAAGATTGATAAATATTTTAAAGTTTTATTGTTCGCTTGGATCTCAGTAATAAAAATAAATTACATTTATACATAATATGACAACATATAAGAAGGTGAAATATGGCTCTAAGGAGGCTGGAGACTTGACGGAAGTGTAGGAAGTTCAGGGAAAGTAACACTGGGGTCAGCGAAAAGTCAGGGCACCAAAGAGTTTAATTTCTGTGGCTACCACCAAACTAGAACTTTACAAGTTAAGCTTGACTATTTTAAAATTGCCTCTTTTGTGTAGTGTTCAATTAGATGTGAGGGTGTCACAGGTTTAAATCCCAGGTCTAGTCATACTAAAGACTTTAAAAATGGTAGTTATGGCTGCCCTCAGACCTCTTTGGCGCTAAGTGTTGTGATGTTAGCATACCGCCTGACTGGTTGTTGCTAGGATAAATGGAACAGTATTACTGATAACTTGCCCAGGAAATACTGTTGATATAACTAAAAAACTGTTGAAAGCCGCATAAAACACCAAACATTCAATCAAATGACTATTTGAAGATTTAAGGTTTATGCTCTTGTCAGCTTTTTGTTTTTGTGATTGCCATTTGTAGGCAAGATAGAAGATAACTCTAGCAATGATTTTCTTTAAATGATTGCCCTTATTCACATTAAAAAACTTTTGGACAGATCTTGTTCGCCTTGAAATTCAACATTTAAATAAAGTCAATACAGGGTTTAAGTTAAGCAGGGGCTACTAAACATTTCTGGGTACTATCCGATGTGGCTGGTGATAAAAGATTGCCATGTTGCAATATGCTGTACTAATTATACCCACTTTCGAAGAAAGAGGGGTATATTGCTTTCCCCATGTTGGTCAGAGATTTTTTGCCTAATATGGCTATAGTGAAAACTTAAAAAATCTTCCTTTTGATTTAAGAGGCCATCAGGTCAAAGGTCAAGGTCACAGTGATCTTGAACTTGAGAAGCTTGTCAGAGTAATAACTTGACATTGCTTGCACCCATGGCCTTCAAACTTGACATAGAGGCTGGGGTGACTAGTAGATGACCCCTAATAGTTTTTGAGGTCGTCATGACAAAGGTCAAGGTCACAGTGACCTGTAACACAAAAAGCTTGTCCGAGTAATAACTCGACATTTTGCCTCCACCCATGGCCCTTAAACTTAACATGGAGGCTATGGGTGACGAGTAAATAAATTATAACTCCTATTGATTTTCAAATACACCGAGTCAAAGGTCAAGGTCACAGTGACCTTGAACCTGAATAGCTTGTCCGAGTGATAACTCGGCATTGCCTGCACCCATGGCCCTCAACTAGTTGATGACCCCCATTGATTTTGAGGTAATTGGGTAAAAAATTGTCCAAATATTCCTGACAACATGGCATAATGTTTGACAAACATCTCTTGTTGGGCTCCAAGCATTTAGCCTGAACTCCTGAAATTTCTTGTTTCGGGAGCCCGGGTTCAATTGTAAGTAAAGAAAATAATCTAATTCCCTGCTACACAGAGCGGAGATGTACTGCGTTATGCTATAGATAAAATTATACTAACTGATATGACTTATTTGCAGGTAGCTGCGGATTATGGTGGCCCTCGTAAGGAATTTTTTTCTTTGGTCCTAGGAGAACTTTATGAGAAGTTCTTTGATCCTATTAAGGATTAATACCTGGCTGAGGATTATGAAACTGTAGGACAAATATTTGGTAAGTCTTGATACATTTAATAGTATACTGACAGTATAGTCTGTTGGCTGAAATAAATACTATGAGGGATTTAAATGAAAATGAAACTTTTCTGGGGCATTACATTTTTGCATGTCTGTTAATTTCATCCGGTATTATCGTACCTAAAATGAAACCAGGGGAATCATAATTATATCATTTCTATCAAGTAGTTCAAAATGTTGTACCATGACCTCTGATGATACACACATATAGGCATGTTGCTTTTGTTCAATAAATCATTTTAATTAATTTCTCTTAAACCTAAAGGCACACTGCATATATATATTTGGCATGTAACATTGCCTAGTGGTACCCGTACCAATGTTGTTGAAATATAGATTTTTGTATTATCTCTTGTCTCTGAGATTTTTCACCACTTAAAGTATTTCATGATTTCTCACTATTTCCAGCTTTGAGCATGCTGCAGAATGGGAAGTTACCACGCATTTTAATGAAGGATTTTCAGCAGAACTTCTGTCATCAAGTCCTTCAAAACCATTTGTGTATCTTAAAAAGGGAATGAATGCATTAGGTTTGATAGAGGTAATTTACAGTCATATTTTTAGTCAGATTATTTTGCCCCCTTCGAAGAAGGATAGCCTATATATTACTTTGCACATGTATGCAACACATGGTAAGACATGTGCATTGCTGTACATGTAGCTTTAAAAAACCAGAAAGTTATGTGAGGAAGCCTTCCAGCTGGCTTGTGGTAGGTCAGTGGTTCTACACTGGGTTTTCCTCCATCAATGGTGAGCTTACCGTTGCGATAGGACTGAAATACTGTTGAAGCGACCTTAAAGTTACACCCGTTATGACCCGTTACAACAATACTTTTAATTGATAAACTGTATTTAGTTTTAAAATTGCAAGAAAGGAGGTCAACATGTTAAAGCAGCAAAGTCAGTCTAAATTTGCACACATAAATTGTACAAATTATTCAAATTGTATTGCTGTTACTTAAAACAAGAACAAGTGACTAAAGGTCAAGGCCATTGTCAGCTGTATCAAAGTTTAAAATCTGCATGCAAAACTACATCCATGTTTGAAAAAATCTGTTACTGCCTTTCCTAACATACTTCCGGAGGGTTTATTTCATATTTTCAAAGATGAACACTTTCGGCAAAAGCTTTACACATAATTATGTATTATATTATATATTATCATATATTCATATTTTGTCACTGTCTGGTTCAATTCAGACAATTGAATTGCTTCGAGTACCTACTAATTTTTATTTGAAATTTCAGATAATAAAGGCATATCCAATTCTGCTGCATCTACTCACACCAGAGCATAGACCACCATTGTCTTTGAAAATGCTTACTCACCTTCTGCAGCCACAGTTTAGTGCAGTTGGTTCAAACAAGAGGGTTATAGAGAGTATTGTTTACCAGAAATTCATTAAGTACATTCGAGAAGTAGCAGGTATGATAACTAAATTTGTTCACCAACACGTGTTTATATAATTGCATATCATTCTACGACCATAATGTATTAAAGTGTATCAGCCGCATTTAACATTTTGAACACCTCATGGCAATCCTTGATTGAATTGTTTTGCACTTCCTTGTAAGTCAGTGGCAACAGCTTACATGTGTATAGTAAGCACCACTTACATTAACCAGAACAATTAGTAGCTTTTCAAAAGCAGCAAAGAAGTCAAAGAAATAATTATCTATTTAAAACAACAAGGATATCAATTCTATTGTTCAAATGATTTAATTCTATGCAGAACTTTTGTTTCCATAAATCCCTTGAGGTCAGGACAACATTTTAACCTTGTGGAAGAAATGTGTATAGCTGTGGTGTTTATTATGGTTTAAATTGCATCATTGAAGAACAGAAGTATTGCACCGACTTGGCATCCATTTAGCTATTGTGTATTTTATTTATTAGCTCACCTGAGGGAATTATCAGAGCAGCTATTGTGGTCAGTCATCCTTCAACATAATATACTATAAAGAAAAATTGCTGAAACTGACAAGTCAATGCCAACAAACTTCCCAGAAATGTTCATTTGATGGTCATCTGCCAAATTTGTTCAAATAATTAAATTTATTTGAAACTGTGGTTGCAGAAAAAACTTTAACCCTTCCTGTCCTACATACAAAATAAATACAGCAGTAAAAGGAAAACTATCTGTAAATGTTTAATTACTGAAAATGTTGAAAACATTTTGGCAAAAGGAGAAATTGCTGTCTTTAAAAGTAGTCCACTGCAGATGTGTAAGAGTGTGTCTATAGGTTGGAAATGGTTATCAATCATCTTATGAAAAACTCAAAAGGCCTAGAGCTTAGATATTTGGTGTGAATCCTTGCCTTCGAGTCATCTGCTATTTACAAACTGTACATTGTCAAGTAGTCAATTACCAACATTGTTCAATGTATGCCTCTAGGGTCAAAAGTGACTCTGGAATGACTTTTTTACATAGATTTATTTAAGAAAACATCAAAATTCTTCTTATAAAGAATGGATAGCTAAGAGCTTAGATAGTTGGTGTGTAGCATTGTTTAGTTGTCCGTTATTGTTCAAATAGTGTCCCTTGGATGTGTGTAGCATTGTTTAGTTGTCCGTTATTGTTCAAATAGTGTCCCTTGGATCAGAAAACATTATACATGCAACAAGCAACACAAGTCTTCTCGGATCTGTTCTTGGTAACCAGTCAACATTTATGTTCCATGCTCTTGTGAAATAAAATGATCTAATTAGCCATAATAAATTACTTTACATGCACTGTCTAATGATTTTGTTTTGTTCAAATTAGCAGGTAGAAGAGAGAATGTGACTCTAGGCAAGATTCTAAGCTTCGTCACAGGAGTTGATGAAGAACCACCTTCAGGATTTTCATTATCACCAACACTGATTTTTGCCGAGCGTTTGTCATACCTGCCAACCTCGAATACCTGTACCAATAACATAATTTTGACAGTTCCCAAGGAGCAAAGGAATTTACCTGAAGATGAATATTTGTTATCAATGTTTGATTATGCCTTTTGCAATTCATATTTTGGTTTGGCATAGTGTTACCTAGATGTGATGTGACTGATAGGTTTTAAGGTAGCTGCCAACCCTTAGTAAAGGAATAAACAGTGAAATTGTAAAAATGCTTATATTTCAAGATACCATTGTTAAACAGTTGTTTCACTAATAAGTACATGTCCTAGAATCATGTAACCTATACAAAACTGTTTAAGAGGATACGAAATAATGGATTTATCATAACATTTCCCTGGAAGTATCATATTTGTGATTTAAACAAAAATATCTTTATACACATTTGAATGTGTACTTCAAGAAAGTGTAGCAAACTATTGAGTTTAACCTAAAACACTGCAATTGCTGTCAGATGATTATCAGAAAAAGTTCTGATCAAATAATCCAGTACCTAGAGCTTAGATATTTGATATATATCATTGTTTAATGGACCTCTTCGAAGATTGTTCAATTAATAGCCCCGATGTAAAATCTTACCTCACTCAGTTTTACATAAAGTTTTTGGTTCTGTACAAAACTCTGGTTTCTATGACAAGCGAAGGAATAATACTTTGAAAATCCATTCCTCCAAAACTTGAGTAAAGATTTTTGTATGATTTTGTAGAAATGTTCCTACAAGCCATGTTGGCTGATGGAAAAAACATTCTTCTTCTCCAAAATTGGTTGACAGATTTCCAAAGAAACTTTGCAGACATGTACCTTTGGTGAAAAACATGGTCATCAGAGGGTAGGTCTGTTTTTAGCTCACCTATGCACGAAGTGCAAGGTGAGCTATTGGGATCCCATTTTGTCCGTCGTCCGGTGTGCGTCGTGTGTCGTCAACATTTACCCTTGTTAACACTCTACAGGCTACATTTTGCATCCAATCACCATGAAAGATTGTCAGAACATTCGTCTCCATCAAATCTCGGACAAGTTCCAAACTGGGTCATGTCCGGTCAAAAACTAGGTCATTAGGTCAAATTTAAGGAAAATCTTGTTAACACTCTGGAAGCTATATTTTTGAATGGAACATGTTGAAACTTTGTCAGAATGTTTGTTTTGGTGATATCTAGGTCAAGTTCGAAACTGGGTCATGTCCGGTCAAAAACTAGGTCACTAGGTCAAATTTAATGAAAATCTTGTTAACACTCTGGAAGCTATATTTTTGGCTTGAGCATGTTGAAAGTTTCTCAGAATGTTTGTGTAAGTGATATCTAGCTCAAGATCGAAACTGGGTCATATCCGGTCTCTAGGTCAAATTTAAGGAAATTCTTGTTAACACTTGGGAAGCCACATTTTTGGCTTGAGCATGTTGAAACCTTGTCAGAATGTTTGTCGTAGTGATATATAGGCAATGTTCAAAACTGGGTCATGTCCGGTCAAAAACTAGGTCAATAGATCAAATTTAAGGAAAATCTTGTTTACACTCTGAGTGCCACATTTTTGGCTTGAGCATGTTGAAACTTTGTTAAAATGTTCGTCTTAGTGATATCTAGGCAATGTTTAAAACTGGGTCATGTCCGGTCAAATTTATGGAATATCTTGTTAACACTGGAAGCCATATTTTTGGCTTGAGCATGTTGAAACTTTGTTAGATTGTTTGTCTTAGTGATGTCTAGGCCATGTTGGAAACTGGGTCATATTGGTCAAAAACTAGGTCACTAGGTCAAATTTAAGGAATATATTGTTGACATTTAGGTGAGCGATCCAGGGCCATCATGGCCCTCTTGTTCTTTATATGGCTAAGCTGATTTAAATTTTCCCTAATGGCAATGGAGCGATACTGGCTGTTTAAAGGTTGGCTGGCAGCTACATTAAAAATATTGTTATAGAGTTTTGAGGTGCTTTTTAGTTCGCCACAAGGTGAGTTATTGTGATCGCATTTTGTCCGGCGTGCGTCGTCTTGTCAATATCTTCTCCTCAGTAACCAGTGGGTCAATTGGGATGAAACTTCACAGGCAGCACCTCTCAATTATCTCACCAGAATTCCTTCAATGTTTTGGGATACATGCAGAATTCTGGTTTCCATGGCAACGAAAAGAAAAAAACTTTAAAATTCTTCCTCTTCTAAACCGGTTGGCAGATTATCAAAGAATTTTGTAGAAATGTTTCTTGGTGGACCCTCTATGAGACTCCTTCAAGACATGTTGATTAGTTAAAAAAAAACATGGCCGCCAGGGGGCGGGGCTATCATACCTTATATGGCTATAGTGAAAACTTAAAAATCTTCTCCTCAAAAAGTGTCCGACCGATATTCAAATAATTTGGTAAAAATGTCCCTTTAGTGACTCAATATCAGATTCCTTCAAGCCATGTTGATTGTTAAAAAAAACATGGCTGCCAGGGGGCGGTGCTGTCTTTCCGTATATGGCTTAAGTGATAACTTCAAAAATCTTCACCTTCGAAAATGTCTGGCTGATTTTTAAAAACAATTGTAAAAATATTCCATGGGTGACCCTTCATCAGATTCCTTTAAGGCATCTTGATTGGTCAAACAAAACATGGCCACCAGGGGGCAGGCCTGTTTTGCCTTATATGGCTAAAGGGAAAACTTAAAAAAAGCTTCTCCTCAATAATAGATTCCTTTAAACCAAGTTGATTGGTTGGAAACTACTGCCGCCAGGGGACTGGGCTTGTATGGCTAAAATGGAAAAAAAAATCAGGTGAGCAATCCAGGGCCATCATGGCCCTCTTGTTTTAGTAAGTCTTAAGTTGTGTTAATTGCCGCATGTTGTACTGCTTTTTGAAATGACAACATTTATCTAGTCACTAAAGTTTTAGCTCACCTGACCAGGAAATGCTCAAGGTGAGTTAGTGTGATCGCCTTTTGTCTGTCGTTTGTCTTCAACATCTGCTTGTTAACACTCTAGAGGCAACATTTTTCATCCAATCATCTTGAAAGTTTATCAGAACATACATCTCTATCAAATCTAATTCGAAACTGGGTCATGTCGGGTTACAAACAAGATCAAATTAAATGAAAATCTTGTTAAGGTGAAATTAACAGCTAACTGTTCACACTTAAATTACCTGCATTATAATATCAAATTCATACAACTGACATGACAGTTTAAACAACGTAATGCATGACAAAATTAGAATTTTTGTTTAACATTTGAGTGCAAGGCCTTTTCTCAGACACTGTGTATGCTGTTGCTTTGAAATATCACACACTTATTCAGGGTCATTAGATGATCTTGTATGTTATGTCCCATAACTTTGGAACGGATTTTGATTGAATTGTGCCCCTTTTTGGACTTAGAATTTTGGTCAAACCTTTGCATGCAAGGCCTTTTCTCAGACAATGTGTATGCTGTTGCTTTGAAACTTCACACACTTATTCAGGGTCATTAGATGACCTTTTTCTCAAGTCCCATAAGTCTGGAACGGATTTTGACTGAATTGTGCCCCTTTTTGGACTTAAAGTTTTTGTCAAACCTTTGCATGCAAAGTCTTTTCTCAGACACTGTGTAAGCTGTTGGTTTGAAACTTCACACACTTATTCAAAGTCATAATTTGACACTGTATGTCAAGTCCCATAACTTTAGAGTTGATTTTGACTGAATTGTGACTCTTTTTGGACTTAGAATTTTGGTCAAACTTTCGCGTGCAAGGCCTCTCTTTAGACAGTGTATGCTGTTGGTTTGTCCCATAACTCTGGAATGAATTTTGACTGAATTGTGCCCCTTTTTGGACTTAGAATTTTGGTCAAACCTTTGTGCAAGGCCTTTTCTCTGACACTGTGTTAGCTGTTGCTTTGAAACTTCACACACTTATTCAGGGTCATTATACCTAATGCTATAACTGTTCGGAAGTAGGCCCTGATAGACGATGGCCCTGATAGGCGAGCTATATTGTCCTCCAACAACTCTTGTTTATGATATAATTATCAATTTTATTATTTCATGAAAGCTATTTCGTTTATGAAAAAAGAGGAAACCTTTTTTCTCCCTTTAATTATGCAAACATTTGCACTTTATAGTAAATACATGAACAAAATATAATTTTATCATATATATATATTTCTATAATATATCTATAGGTGCTACCTATTTACGAAAAAAACGTAAGATAATTATAAACAAAAATCAAAGAGCATACTTTGGCCATAAAAAAGGATTTATAAGTAATTGACAAGACAATAATAATGTTAATGTCATGTGTTTTGCATTATCAAAACATATTTGCAATTCGTATTGCTGTCGTCTATTATTACGAACAGAAAATAATAAAGTAAAGACTTTCAGAAAATCAAGGAATACATTTATAATGAACGAGGTTAAAAAATGAGGGCCAAGATGATCCTTAATCGATCACCTGCATTATGGTAAAGAAGCAAATAGATCAGCCCTTTTCTGATGCCACCTGGCGACTGCCTTTTTCAAGCAGTCAATATGACTGGAACAAATTATGTAAGGGGTCACATTTCTGCTAAACCCTTTCCCTATTAGAGACGGTTTCTGAGGCCTATGCAACGATTTAGGAAAAGATTGTCGCAACAAGAACAATTGCTCCTTATGAGAAAGTTATCCTTTTGCCACAATGTTTGATAAATAATTATACTTTGAATGTTTGCGTCAATAGCTCATGTATAGGAATTTGGGGTCTTTCATGTTGATACCACTTTTTTGCGGGAAACGACGTCGCTCCATTGACGTTACGCCAAGATGAAGTGTAACGGAAATGACGTCACGTCCTTCTTTGGCTACGATACAGTCAAAATTTAGTTTCGGGCGTAGAAGGCTAATGCTGTCGTTTTTTTGACGAACGGGAAAACGTATTTCTTAAAGATTTCCATTTATTTTTAACTTTTCGTACAAATGTTAATTCCAGCACTTAAATGATCTTAAATATCGATTTTAAAAAAAATTATTAAAAAGACAGAAGGTAATTTTCAATCCGTGTTTTTCTGCTCATTTTATACATACCCAAAATACCGATTTAAAAAAAAATGATTAAAAAGCCGACAATAATTTTCAATCTGTGTTTTACGTCTGCTTTTTATACATATCCAAAATGGCGGCCCCCATGGATTTTTCCAGTTTCATTTCAGAAGGCTTCATGGGTTATTGAAAAAAAAAAAAAAATCTCACGCCCGTTACCTATAAGCGAAAACACCCATTTTAGATGTGTTTTTTTCGTATAAACTGTTCACATTAACAAATCTATAAATGTGTGAACATCGAATAGTAATTTCAAAACTTAGCTTCATGATTTCAACATAGCTGATACATAATTTTCAAACTAGTGCATCGGCACTATTATCACGAAAGAAGTTGTTGATAACATTGATTAAGACTTTCCTATTTGTCACTCTAGGTAGTTTGTTACGTACTTCAGATAACAGTAAATGTTGACGGCCAGTCATTAAAATCCACCAATCCTTCAACAGTTACTGCCGGCACAGGTTGACCATTTAAAGTTAAACATCGGTTACCCTCAATTACCTCAACTTTTAAACCTGTAATCAGTGAAGCACCTTGGTTAACTTGACCATTTGGTTAAATGTATGTTTCGTTGGTTAGACCCTAGTTAAAAATTTCTTAGGATATTCTATGTAAGAAGAAAGCAGTTTAAAACGTGCTTCTTTTAATCCATCGTCCTTCAGGTCTTTGCCGTGAGGTAAACCGCTATGTTTGTAACTATCCACCTTTCCGTGCCGACACCAATCTTTGCAGAGCTCGTGGTTTCCGACAGGGCTTTAACGGCATTGCGATTTGCAATAAATTGGTACATCTGATTTTCTTAAAACTTAAAGAAGTGATAACTGGATGACTGTCGGGCGAATTTTTTATAAATTTGAAATAACTTAATTATTGATAAAATATTCTAGGAATTTTGTCATGTTAACTCGCATTACGTTATTTAAACTTGTATGAATTTGATATCATAATGCAGATAATTCAAGTGTGAACAGTTAGCTGTAAATTTCATCCGAATACCTCTTATAACGAGAAATATGTGATGATTTATTTAACCGCACTATAATTGTCGCAAAAACCGGCGTTTTGACGTCAACAACGACGTTATTTTAAAGGTATGATTCCACCTTAACAAGCTGGAAGCCGCATTTTTAGCTCGCCTATGCCCAAAATGCAAGGTGATCTTTTGTGATCACTCACCGTCCGTCCTCGTCCGTCTGTTAACAATTTCTTAAAATGACTTCTACTAAACCAATAGACATATTTCAAAATAACTTCACAGGAATGGTCCTTAGGTGGTCCTCTTTCAAAGTTGTTCAACAAATTTAATTCCAAGAACTTTGGTCGCTGCGGCATCAGAAAAGGGGAAAATTACCAAATCTTAAAACATCTTCTTGTCCAAAGGTACTGGCCAGATTTGAAAATTATTTTGTACAAATGTTCCTTGGCGCACCCTCTATCAAGATTGTTCAAATATTTTCAATCCGTTGAAAAACATGGCCGCCAGAGGGCAAAGCTTATTTTGCTTTTATGTGCATTTTTAAAACTTAAAAAATCTTCTTGTCCAAAAGTACTTGCCTGATTTGAAAATATCTTCTTGTCAAAAAGTACTTGCCTGATTTGAAAATTATTTTGCACAAATGTTCCTTGGGGCACCCTTTACAAAGAATGTTCAATTATTTCCGATCCGTTGAAAAACATGGCCGCCAGGCGGCGAAGCTTATTTTCCTTATATGTGCATTGTTAAAACTTCAAAAATCTTCTTGTCCAAAAGTACTTGCCCGATTTGAAAATTATTTTGCACAAATATTCCTTGGGGCACCCTCTACCAAGATTATTTAAATATTTCCGATCTGTTGATGGCCGCCAGGGGGCGGAGCTTATTTTCCTTATATATGCATTGTTAAAACTTTAAAAATCTTCTTATCGAAAAGGACTGGCCTGGTTTAAGATTATTTTGCACAAATGTTCCTTGGGGCACCCTCTTCCAAAAAATGTTCAAATATTTTCGATCCATTGAAAAACATGGCCGCCAGTGGGGGCGGAGCTTGTATTCCTTATATGTGCATTGTTAAAACTTTAAAATAATACTTGCTGGATTGAAAGATAATTTGGTACAAATGTTCATTGTGTAACTGTAAGAACTAAGATTGTTCAAATATTTCTGATCTGTTGAAAACATGGCTGCCAGGATGCGTAGCTTACTTTCCTTATTATGTTGGGGTTAAAAACTTTGAAAACTTGAAGTTCTTTTAAACCAGGTGAGCGACACAGGGCCATCATGGCCCTTTTGTTAACTTGAGTGTTTTTCTTGATAATATCTAGGTCAAGTTCAAATATGGGTCATATAGGATCAGAAACTAGGTTATAGGCAAATTGAAGAGAAATCTTGTCAACACTCTGGATTCTGCATTTTTAGAACACCGAAGGCTCAAAGTGAGCTATTCTGATTACTTTTTGTCCGTCGTCCGGCGTTAACTTGAAGCTTTAAGCATCACCTCCTCCCAAACTCCAAGAATCTTCCTCTGGTTGTGGCCTCTTTCAAATTGTTCAAAGATTTTAATTCCATTGAGAACTTAGAAATGTTCTTTAGGTGACCCTTTACAAAAAAATATTCAAGCCATACTGATTGGTCGAAAACATGGCAGTCAGGGGGCGGGGCTATTTTGCCTTATATGGCTATTGTGAAAACTTTAAAATCTTCTCCAAAAGTGTCGGGCCGATTTTCAAATAATTTTGTAGAAATGTTCCTAGGGCGACCCTCTATCAGTTGGTTTGTCGGAAGCTATGGCCCCCAGGGGGGTGGAGCTTACATGGCTAGAGTAAAGGGGGGGAAATCAGGTGAGCGATCCAGGGCCATCACGGCCCTCTTGTTTGACAAATATTAATTCTGGTTAAAGTTTTGCATGCAACAATATTAAGAAACCGTATCTTAGTAACTACTTAATGCATTGCATTGAAACTTTATACATCTCTGACCAACTATCACACCTATACAAACAATCGAGTACAATAACTCGATCCAACATTTTATGCAAGTTATGGACCTTTTTGGACTCCATATCTAAGTCGCTTAAAAAGCGGTGGAATAGTCGAGCGCGCTGTCCTCCGACAGCTCTTGTTTTTATTATGGTCAAAATCAGACTTGTGGGTCATTGTCCTTGATTTATAAGAACATCCTTATGTCCATATGTTTACTCTCTAGCACTTTATTTCATCATTAAAGCTAATCATATTTAGAAAGAATATGTATGACCATTACATCTCTGTTAAGGTGGGCCAGTTTGGACCAAAATGTCCGGAGTTGATGCTCTTGATATATAAATAAAAAACATATTTAATATTGTTAACACTGTAGCACATTTATCTCCTTAACATATGTGTCACCCAATTGAGCGTTATATGGCCATCATGGTCCTTTGTTTTACGAGTTGTATGTTTGTTGTTTATTAAATCCAGCAAAGCATTTCATCGTTGTCACAATCAAAATGATAGAGGTATATTTTATTTTAAGGTATTGATAAGTATTACATCTAAAATCTTAGTAATTCATAACTTTCATGAGTCATGTTTTAAAATAAAAGTTTCAAAACATTCTATTGTGTCTTTTATATAAACATATTTCCTGTTTTATTATTTCAACACACACCTACCAACATTATTAGCAATCGGTCACAGACAAAGTTAACATTATGTTTATGAAGAACTCTTATTAGAAATAAACTGTATTTTGTTGTTGATATTTTATAATAATTCCGTCATTATACGTTTTGCTGCTAGTCCACCCCGTGATTACCAGACATCCAGTTTTGAAGACATTCTTCGTGAAGTCGGCGTAAACGGTTTTCACTAATACGAATTTGAAGCGATGAAAGGGTAGGCCTGTTGTCTTGCTCTGTATCATCATCAACAGAACCATCTATATCGACTGGTGGGATGATATCATGATATTGAAGAGGGGCGTTGTTCATCATACCGGCAGTGTAAAGTCTCATTGGCGTCGAGTTTACTGTTCTCAATCTGTGGTGATTCCAAGCCCCCTGCCAAGTTGTTAACCTTTTATTTATTTTGCCTATGAAAACATGATGCAGAGCAAACAAGTCAGTTTCATTTAATACGTCTAGCAACCCATCGTCTTCTAAGAAGTAAAACAAGTCATAGAAATAGCTCAATACTCCGTCATACACGTCCCTCCACAATCTTTCTATCCTCTGATTATGTGTACTTTTTCCAGTGAGCATGCTTCCGCGACCTGCTCCACGTGCATGAATCATGAAATCTGCCACTTTTACGTTTTCACGTCCTTGGTCGGATCTAACACGCTCTGGGATTCCAAAAGTAGACACACCGTTACGGAAGCATTCCATGGTCGTTTCTGCTTTGTTGTTATCGGCACATTTGAGATAAGTTATTAGGCGACTAAAGCCATCGATTCCTCCTATTATCACGAAATGCCAGCGAATTAATTTATGGTTACTGTCTATGTGCCAAAGATGGTTCGGACCTGCAACGTTGTATGTTCGTCGTCTTAGTCGTTTCCTTTTGCGTTCACGAACTCCTTCTTCGTCTAGTCTGTGCAGACACTGGCGAAGTCGATGTCGCTGTACCTGAGCGTATAGAAAAGAAAAATGCGTAATATATAATATGCATTTATTACATACCGCTCGAATTAAGTTAAAATGACACTTTCGTGATAACTTGTATATAAGAATCGGCGTATATCAACAATCAGCTTGTGAACATAGAAGATATATTTTTAACCAGAACTCAATTAAACTTTGTCAGAATGATCATCGGCATCAAAGTTAGGTCTAAAATGTCAAAAGCTGGAGTAAACAAAAACAGGCCTTGGGGATCGAAAACAGGTTTATGAACAGAAATGGCAGAGAACATGTTGACTTGTTATTTAATGTTGCCCAGTGTTGTGAATTAACATCATTGGAAAATACTGTAAAATCTTTCTTTTTTTTCGATGACATTACAATTCAGTGAGACTCTATTAAAAGCAATTTCGTGGATACCTTTATTCGTAGATCTATGTTATAGAACAGGTTTATGAACATAAATGGCAGAGAACATGTTGACTTGTTATTTAATGTTGCCCAGTGTTGTGAATTAACATCATTGGAAAATACTGAAAAATCTTTCTTTTTTTTCGATGACATTACAATTCAGTGAGACTCTATTAAAAGCAATTTCGTGGATACCTTTATTCGTAGATCTATGTTATAGAAACGTGTTCATTACCAAAATGAATTAATTTCGTGATTATATATTCGTGGATAATACCATACACGAAATAAATGAATTTTAATCTCCCACGAAAAATATTGATTCTCAATATATCGAATGAAACTGGTGTTAACTGTAATATGTACGATATATGGTTACCTTTATTTTAGGGTCGGGTTACCATTTGTGCAAGCGGTATTGGGTTACCCTTGTTGTATCACAAGGTTACATTTAAAGTTACATTTACACTGAAAAGGTTACAACGTTATAGCAAGAAGAAAAATAAGCAATTTGATATAAATCGGCCATACCTTGATGTCTTTCTGAAGTAAGACCTTCCGCAGCATTTCCTCTCCACATCTTGGAAATTCAGTTATTGTCTTAAAGACAGCTTCATCTAATTCACTGTCATCCAAGTCATTAAACACATTTTTTGATATGCCATGTTGTCTCATCTTCCGGTACAAAGTACTTTCAGATACACCAAGTGCAAGACTGGCATCCGTTACTGAATATCCGGCTTCAAACAAGCTTTCAGCCATGGCACTTGAAATTTCAAAAGTTCTTTGCCTTCTAGATCTATTATTGAACAAAGAATTGTTTTTGTAGCATACACATTCAACACGTAACTTCATTATGTCTGTACTATTAATGACATCTAAGCAATTAAATTCATACAGAGACAATAGTGATATAATATCTGGTGTGATATTTTCCTCCCTAAATCGTTGAACAACTGCTTCACTGTGCCCAAGTCTCTCGATAATCTCATTCATATCCATTATCACCAATAGAAGTCCACAGTTTATCGTTCTGCAAGTAAGTATATTACCTGTTTTAAAAAACCAAACCGGCAGACACATTGAATACCTGTAGTTCATGCGGATCGAAATTTTCAGTCAAAACCTTCATATTAATACATTGAACGTTCAGCTATTTCAATTTCAACAAATATAGTGTGATTATATCTTTACTCAATCAAGTGTTCCCTTAATATAATTAGTTGTTACTTTTATTAATGAAGTCTTTCCGTTATATCATGAAGTTTTACCTTTATATCATGATGTTTTACCTGCGAACAATGATATAATACCTTTATATATATTTAAGTTTTACCTTTATATAAATTGGCTTAACCTGCATACAATGAAAGTATACGTTTATAAAATAACGTCTTACCTTTATATAATGAGGTTTTATCTTCATTTAATGCCATTATACCTTTATACAATTTAGTTATACCTTTATATAATTATATTTTACCTCCATATAATGATCTTTTATCTTCATATAATGTAGTTTTACTTTTATTTGAGGAAGTTCATTGATTAACCTTTGTGTAATGAATCTTTAGCTTTATATAATGAAATTTTACCTTTATATAATGGTGTTTTACCTTTATATAAAGAAGTTTTAGCTTTATATAATGCTGTTTTACCTTTATATAATAATATTTTAGCTTTATATAATAAGGTTATACCTTTATATAATGAAGTAGTTTTGCCTTGATGTAGTGACTTTATATCGTTATATAACGACGTTGTATATGTATGTAATAACGTAATACCTTTATATAATGAAGTTTTAACTTGATGTAGTGACTTTATATCATTATATAACGACGTTGTATTTGTATGTAATAACCTTTATATAATGAAGTTTTACCTTGCTGTAGTGACTTTATACCTGTATATATCAACGTTTTATCTATATGTTATAACGTTACACCTTTATATAATGAAGTTTTACCTTGATGTAGTGACTTTATACCTGTATATATCAACGTTTTATCTTTATGTTATAACGTTACACCTTTATATAATGAAGTTTTACCTTGATGTAGTGACTTTATATCTGTATATATCAACGTTTTATCTTTATGTTATAACGTTACACCTTTATATAATGAAGTTTTAACTTAAGGTGATGACGCTTAAGCTTTGTATATTGACATTTATAGGTAACAGACAGCTTAGGCGTTCCATATTCTTGCCCCAAAAACCCTGATTTATGCATTAAGTGTATGCTGTATGCACAATTCCTCGCCAGTCTACTTGTCAAGGGCCAAGGTACACGTGTTAATTTCAATTACTTCTCAACAAGTAGTGACATACAGATATCGGTCGTAGGATATATTAAGATTTAACATACACAGTGGTCGTTATTGATCTGTTATGTGTAGTTAACAAGTGTCAATGTAACACAGACAGCCTTATATGTAAATATAAAAGTTAATTGTGAATGCTTATTGAATCAGATACATGCTATCGGATAGGACAATCCCATCTGGAATGCAATACATTTGACTAAAACCTCAGAACACCGTTTATAAAGAATAGTTTAGTCACTAAAGCTTCTAGCTTAGGACCAACCACAATATGGCAGTCAGTTTACATAAACATATGCTGAATAATAGTATGTCATGTCAATATTCTTATACATACAATAATAATTATTGGCGGAAACAATGAGGGTAGGCACTGTCCAAGACTCTTACGAACATGGTCTATTTCTTATCACGTAGTGAAAGTATGCTCCCCTCGTATATACACTGAGCTTTTAACAGAACGTAAATACATATCGCGTTTAATCCTGTAAGGTCCTCTCACTACTCGTATTCTAGAAATAAACAAGCAACATATACAAAGGCTCGACATACGTTTGTTTAGCCGAGGACAAGAGTGACAAATAAACGAAGAGGTCATACACTTGTTGGATTAGTGCATAACATATTCCAAATGGCTTTCTATCAGCAGAATAGACCATTTTCATAACTAATTTGGAGATTCCTTCTTATGTTTTGCATTACCTGATATTCGTGAGTTACATCTGATCTAATGCGTAACTTGTGTCAAATGACCGTCTTTCGGAGCGGTATATACAATTTCCAGGACTAATTCGAAGTTTCCGTCTGATTTCATGCATATTGGATACAAAATGAACGTCTTGTCAGAGCGGTTTATACAATGTTTATGATTAATGCAGAGGTTCCATCTGATCTATTGTATAACTGATACCAAATGAGCGTCTATCAAAGCGGTATATACAATTGTTCCTGCTTACTCGGAGGTTCCGTCTGATCTATTGCATAACTTGCATGACTTTCTGTTGGAGCGATATAGACAATGATCATGATTTCCGAGAGACCTGATACCAAATAATTGTCTGTCAGGACAATTTGTCAATAGACAATTTGTCAAGCTTATGCGCAGGTCCTGTCTGATCTATTGCATATTTTGTGTCAAACGACCATCTGTTGGAGCGGTATACTAATAAAGACCATGTTCATGCCTAATTCATAGGTTCCGTCTTACTAATGCATAACTTGTGTCATATGACCGCCTGTCAGACCATGTACTCGACTACTTCAGAGGTTCCGTCTTACTTATGCATAACGCGTGTTAAATGACCGTCTGTAGGAACGTATATACCATGCACATGCCTAATTCATAGGTTCCGTCTTACTTATGCATAACTTGTGTCAAATGACCGTATGTAGGAGCGTATATAGACCATGCACTCGACTAATTCATAGGTTCCGTCTTATGCATAACTTATGTCAAATGACCGTCTGTAGGGGCGTATATACCATGCACATGCCTAATTCATAGGTTCTGTCTTACTTATGCATAACTTGTGTCAAATGACCGTATGTAGGAGCGTATATACCATGCACATGCCTAATGCATAGGTTCCGTCTTACTTATGCATAACTTGTGTCAAATGACCGTATGTAGGAGCGTATATACCATGCACATGCCTTATTCATAGGTTCCGTCTTACTTATGCATAACTTGTGTCAAATGACCGTATGTAGGAGCGCATAGACCATGTACATGACTATTTCAGAGGTTCCGTCTTACTAGTGCATAGCTTGTGTCAAATGACCGTATGTAGGAGCAATCAGTGTCATGATTATTTCTAGGTTTCCGTCGGATCGATAGCAAAGATTGCGATGTTTGCCTTTTTCATTATCACATGCACTTTCCGTTACCAATATACATCTATATCATTTTGTAGGATAAACTGATCAATTCCTGCTTATCATCATAGAAATGTCAACAAAACCTTCATAGTGAATTGACTAGTCAGGCGATAATAAACACAGAAATCGTATTGGAATGCAATTCTTCACTTCCCGTTACCAATATATCTATATCATTATGTAGGATAAACTGATAAATTTTTCCTATCATCCTAGAAATGTCAACACAAAATTCACAGTGAATTGAGTAGTCAGGTGAATGACGCTTGTCACAGTCACTTGTGTCAAACTTGGGAAAGATTGTTGGCCGATCTGGGATTCGAATTCACAACCCTTTCACGGTTGTGAGTCAGCACTGTCTATTTCTTATCATGTAGTGAAAGTACGCTCTCCTCTTGGTATATACACCTGATGCTTTTAACAGAACGTGCATATATATCGCGATAAATCCAGGTCCGTGAAGCTATGTTGACGAGTGACGAACTGTGACATTTTTTTAGGTCCGTGAAGTGAGGTTGACGAGTGACGAACTGTGACTTTTTCTATGTCCGTGAAGTTGGGTTAACGAGTGACGAATTGAACTTCAAATTATTTGTGAAGTTGGCTTGACGAGCGACGAAATGAGGAGTGACGAACTGCAGTGAAGTTAGCTGGACGAGCGACGAATTGACGAGTGACAAACACTGTTGCTGCTTCATCAACTGATTAACGCGTGTCATATGACCGCCTGGAAGAGCGATATAGACCATTTTATAGGTTCCGTCTGATATTATGCACAACTTGGGTCATACAATCGCCTGTCAAAGCGTTAAGACCGTTTTCATGACTAATTCGTAGGTTCCGTCTTACTAATGCATAACTTGTGTCATATGACCGTCTGTCAGAGCCGTATAACTCATACAGATGTTCGGTCTGATTTAATGCATAATCTCTATACCAAGTTACCCTCTCTCTATTGGAGTGGTATAAATCATATTTATGACTAATTTGGGAGGTTCCGTCTGATCTAATGCATAACTGAAACCAACATACATTCTGCCGGAGCGGTTAAGACCATTGTTACGACTGATTTGGAGGTTCAGTCTGATCCTATACATAACTGATACGAAATGACCTTGTCATAGAGGTAGTCCATTTTCATGACTTAATCGAAAATTTCGTCGGATTTAATGCATAACTGATATTAAATGACTATCTGTCTGTCTGATCTAATTGATACCAATCCCGTCTCATCTTATGCAAAACATACATGTATCAAATGACTGCCTGTGGGTGCGATTTAGACCATTTTCCTCACTTATTCCGTCCTTTCTAATGAAAAACTTGCTTCTGGGGCCCCGGTAGGTCAGTAGCGACGCGGGCTGTCAATCCAGGGATTGCGAGTTCGAATCCCAGCTCGGCCAACATTCTTTCCAACATTTGACAAAAGTCATTGTGACAATCGGCTAAGTCTGTGGAAAAGCAATCGGATCGTAAGCAAAGATTGCGATGAGGACCTTTTTCATTATCTTAGTTTGACAGACTATATAAAACAATACATTAAATTAATTCTGCATTTTCGCGACTTAGCGAATGAATGCTGTTCCATCGACAAAAGCATCCGTGGGTCATTTTGTAGGATAAAAAACCTACACAACCTTCATAGTGAATTGAGTAGTCGGGCGATAATAAACACAGGAATCGTATTGGAATGCACGTCTCATGCACTTCCCGCTACCAATGTATATATCTATATCATTGTGTAGGATAAACTGATCAATTCCTCCTAGAAATGTCAACAAAACCTACACAATATTCACAGTGAATTGAGTAGTAAGGCGATAATAAACAATACAAGCACAGAAAAACGTTTATTAAAAATGATACATTTGAATTTCTATACGACTATTTGCCGCATACAAGAAATGCCCAAAATGGCATCCTTATAATACGTTGCCCGGTGCCGCCAGGGTAATCAAACACCCATACTAGGAGGCTAGTCACATGGCACCATCTAAAACAAAATTAGCACAAATTCAGCAAAGATTTGAAACCTTAATTCATTGGACTAAAATGAAAATGCTAGGCTCGCATCATGAATCTACAACAAATTTACATATTTTATCTTAGTACGAATGCTAATGACCGTAAGCTATTGCAGCGGATAATATATTTATTTATGTGACATGTTCATTTTTTAGCAGATTTCCTTATCAGCAACATGGAAATAGCTCCAAAATATCTGGGAGCGATCAAACAACCTTCCTAGTTTGACAAACACTTACCATAATTTCACCGGGTTCCATACAATTCTAACAATGCACATATAAGGAAAACAAAATGTTCAAATCGGGCCAGTACTTTTGGACAAGAAGATTTTTAGTTTTAACAAGCATTTTCAGTGAAAAGCTATCCCCCGCCAACGATGGCTTGTTTGTAATTGATGGCTTGTTTGTGCATGAAGGTCTTTATGTTTAATGTGCAATTGACCTTTAAATTTCAACTTCTTCGCACAAGATCAAGGGGAAAGAATAAAGTTATGACACTGGTTTATCCCTTTCCGCGCCAAATTATAAAATATCGACTGGGATTACTTTATGATAAAATATTTTAACGAAATAAATCAGAGGGACGATTAAATAAAACTGTATTTTCCGAAACTACTTACTCGGGAACATCAATTATTGCAAAATAGTGCAGTCCAAGATAAGACGCCACCTTTAAAAGCGGCGTCTTATCTGGAACTGCACTATTTTTAACAGAGTATTTATGCGGTGAAAGGGTTAATAATCAATATTACAAAACTAAAGGGGTGTCATTTGTTATTTCTTAAATAACACAGGAAAAATGTGAATACTAGGTTTTGCTTCTAAAACCAACAGTGACACAAATACAATAGATATCTTTACTCTGCTTAAAGTGGAGCTAAAATGCATGGATAATTATGTATCAGACAGTGTTATAATAAATGTAAATGATTTGATACCATATTTATTCAGAAGTTCATTGCAGGATGTTGGTTCATATCACATTCAAGTTTCATCAAATTCTAGCAGCTAGTTACTGAGAAATAACTGTAGGCGTGGATTTTTTTATAAATCAGGGGCAGTAACTCTAAACAAATTTAAGGAATCCAAAAAAGAGTTGGAGGGGAATAATGGCAGGAAGTTGGTTAATATTACATTCAAGTTTCATCAAATTCTAGCCGCTAGTTACTGAGAAACGGCTGCGAACGATTATTTTTTAATAAATCAAGGGAAATAACTCTAAGAAAAATTGACTAATCCAAATGAAAAATGAACAGGCATCATCCCAGTATAGTGGTTCATATTTATTTTAAGTTTCATGAAATTCTACCCGCTAGTTACTGAGAAATGGCTGAAAACGTAGATTTTTCAAAAAATCAAGGGCAATAACTCCAAGGAAAATTGACTAATAAAAAAAAATTGACTAATCCAAATGAAAAATGAACAGGCATCATCCCAGTATAGTGGTTCATATTTATTTTAAGTTTCATGAAATTCTACCAGCTAGTTACTGAGAAAATGCAGGTGACGGACGGACGGACAACGCCATTTCAATATCCCCCTCCCTATTTCATAGGCGGGGGATAACAATGCACATATAATGAAAAAAAGCTCCGCCCCTTGGCGGCCATGTTTTTCAACGGATCAGAAATATTTGAAAGATCTTGGTAGAGGGTACCCCAAGGAACATTTGTGCAAAATAATTTTTAAATCGGGGCCAGTACTTTTGGACAAGAAGATTTTTAAAGTTTTAACAATGCACATATAAGGAAAACAAACTCCGCCCCCTGGCGGCCATGTTTTTCAACGGATCGGAAATATTTGAACAATCTTGGTAAATGGTGCCCCAAGGAACATTTGTGCAAAATAATTTTCAAATCGGGCCAGTACTTTTAGACAAGAAGATTTTTAAAATTTTAACAATGCACATATCAGGAAAACAAGCTCCGCCCCATGTTTTTCAACGGATCGGAAATATTTGAACAGTCTTGGTAAAGGGTGCCCCAAGGAACATTTGTGGAAAATAATTTTTAAATCAGGCCAGTACTTTTGGACAAGAAGATTTTTTAAGATTTGGCAATTTTTTTCTTTTCTGCTGCCGCATCAACCAAAGTTCTTGATGGAATTTAAATCTTTGAACAATTTTGAAAGAGGTCCACCAAAGGAACATTCCTGTGAAGTTTGGTTGAAATTGGTCAAGTGGTTAAGGAGAAGATGATCTAAATGTTAACGACGGACGACAGACGACGGACAAAAAGTGATCAGAATAGCTCACCTTGAACCTTTGGCTCTAGATGATCTAAAAAGATTAATCAGACCACTCTATTTGAGATTGTGTAAATGTTTCCATTTCCGAATGTTTTCTCTTGGGTTTTCTGCACTTTAACACTGTTCCAGAAAACAAATGTGAACTAAGTTCTGGTCCACTTTGTGGTCTGCTGCTGTGTATGGGTTTGAAGTAATATTGAAGTCGTCATCAAACAGTAAAAGTTGAAGCTTTGATCTCTACAAAATAAAAACATATTTAATAGCGGATACAGTATATGGTTTGCAAAGACTCCTTAATAAACTGAAGCAGTATAGTACAAACAGCGGTTTATTGGTCAATACTTTAAAAAGGGAGGTAACTTGTCACGAAAGGAAAAGTGGTTTTATGGTGATAGTATGTTAGAAGTGGTACCGAAGTTTGCATACGTTGGTCTCACATTTACTCAACGCATGTCGTTATTCAGTATGGGCACAGAACAGGCAGTCAAAGGGAAAAGAGCGTTAATATCGGTTCTATCGAAATTGCACAAATTTGGCCAGCTGTTTTTGGAGATTGTGGTCAACACCCATTAAGGACAGAATATTTCAAAAAAAGTGTAAAATACTGGCTAACCATTCTTAATATGCAGGAAACAAGACTAGTTAAAAAATGCTATTTGATGTTGAAATTGTACGATGAATCTGGTCAGAAAAATTGGGTTACTTCAGTAAAACTATTGTTACAAAGATTCGGTTTTGGTTATGTATGGGAACGCCAGTGTGTCCTGAATGGAAGACGGTTTCTTTGCGAATTTTCTCAACGTTTAAAAGATCAGGCTGTGCAAGACTGGTCAACTTCTGTAGCAGATAACCAGAAACTGATACTATATAAACACTTCAAAGATTCGTTTGACCATGAAAAATATTTAGATGTTTTAAGCATGAGAAAGTATCGTAGAGCTATGTCTACATTCAGGACAGCCTGCCATAATCTAGAAATAGAAACAGGAAGACATCTTAATATAGAAAGAGATGAGAGGATTTGCAAACTATGTGGCAACGGAGTTGGAAATGAGTATCATTTCTTATTAAAGTGCTCTAAACTGCAGGAACTTCGCAAGAAATATATAAACGGAAAGTACTGGCGTAATTGTTCGATCCACCAGTTTAATTTACTGATGTCTTCCAAATCAACAAATGTCATTTACGGAGTGGCGTCGTTTATATATTTTGCCTTCAAAGTACGAGCTGATATTAATAACAGCAACAACTAAGTTATACCTTCATTTAGTTTGATTTTCTTGTAGTTATTGAGCGCTCATATCATTTTGATCATTGTATAATCGGATATGCCGTATGCATGTGCGTGCGTGCACGTGTATGTAAATATGTGCATATATTTATGTGAATATGTATGTGGGGGCTTTTATTGGTGTACGTACATATATCTTCATGCAAACTTAGTCAGTTATATAAACAAGATAAATTGAATAAATAGCATGTATCTTTATTTTAGGTTACATATCAAATTTCAACAAAACCAATGTGATTATACAGTATGAATTATGTGCATGAATAAGGTTACCAATGTTTACATTCTATCAATACTTCTATTAAGGTCTTTAAAATTGTTTGTAATATTATATTTTGTTGTAATGGGCCGGTGGCCTCTAATCAAATAAAACTTTGTATCTTTGTAACTTGAAACTATCCATCATACAATTTGAATGTTAATATTTTGCAGGGATAACATTTTATTTGATAAAATAAATAAAAATGATTTTAATGAAAGGAAAGACTTGTTTTATTTTATCGTAAACCAACATTGAGATACATATTAGGAGTCTTGAATTTTTCAAATTCAACTTTTAAAGTGAAAAGGTGTACAAAAATATCAAGTGCATATATATTGGTTGATAGTAATATAAACCGTAATACCATCAATGTAATATTTCATACAGAATGCCATATGAAAGAGATGTATCATTGTATATGACTCATGTTGTTCTCTTACCAAATGAGCTGGACACATGTTTAGATCAATGTCATCCTTAAAAACACCTCCAGGTAGGAACTTGTACCATTCTTCTACAACAGGGAAGTATTCTACATTCTGTAAACAATGTATACAAAAGTTGAATTGCAAATGATTATAAAGTAATATTCATGTTTTACAAATACAAATTTTCATAATTTAGTAAGAGCAAGAATGAACAAGGGCACAGCAAAGCAGATGCATCCCCTCAATATTCAAAGTTTGACTTTGACCGTGACCGTATGACCTTGAAAATAAATAGGCTTCTAGACCTTGCCATATACTAACTGTATACCAAGTTGGTTAAGATCGGTCAAAGGATGTTCAGTGTAAAGTGGTCACAAGGTTGTTACGGCAAAAAGTCCAATTTTGACATTGACCTTGATAATAAATAGGCTTCTAGACCTTGCCATATACTGACTGTATATCAAGTTTGGTTAAGATCAGTCAAAGGATGTTCAGTGTAGAGTAGTCACAAGGTTGTTATATGGGAAAATAATCAAAGTCCAATTTTGACCTTGACTGTATGACCTTGAAAATAAATAGGCTTCTAGACCTTGCCATATACTAACTGTATACCAAGTTTGGTTAAGATCGATCAAAGGATGTTCAGTGTAGAGTGGTCACAAGGTTGTTACGGACGGACGCACAAACAAACAAACAAACGGACAGCCCCGTTACTATATCCCCTCTCAAACTCTGTTTGACGAGGGGATAATAAAGTGGTCTTTTTAAGGCATAATATATATTTTGAACATAATTACTTTAAGTTAATCATGTGGTGGCTTAGGGCATCAAATTCTGAGCACCCATCCCATCTGCACCTTCTATCTGCATGGACATGCTCCACAACATGGAGTTTTATACCAGATGGAGTGTCTAATGATGTGTTGCAGTTTTCCCATCTACATCTGTAAACCTAAGAAAATACTTCATATTGGTAATACAGTTCATTTGCAATTTAGACCGGATATTTTTGTTTAAACAGGTTAAATTTCCGGGTTAATACTTGTTACAGAAGAAGAGTACCATGATAAAGTAATAAAAAGAATGATATAACATATTGAACAAGTTAATTACGTATCACAAGCAATACAAAAGTCCCCTAGTGAACGAGGACAGCACATTGTATGTGCATTTTTGGACAAAAACAGCAATGCACTGCATACATTTTTGGATGAAGTCCTAACAAACATTTCTCATTTCGACCTTTGACCAGTAAATGTGACATTGACCTTTAAGGCTCATGCCTGTGTCTAGAACATCACATGTCACCTTATCATGGTGAACATGACATGTGTGCCCAGTAACTGTGGAATCCTATGATGCATGGCTGAGATGTGAGCTAGAAAAGGTACAGTCCTATCAAACAGTACTCATTTAAACTTTGAACTCTAACTGTGACATTGACCTTTGAGGGACAGGCCTGTGTCTTGTGCGCCACATGTCATCTCATCATGGTGAATTTGTGTGCCCTGTAACTTGGGAATCTTGTAATGCATGGTTGAGATGTAATCCTGACAATGTAGTCCTATCAAACAGCACTCTTTTTTACCTTTGACCTAAAGTGTGACCTTGACATTTGAGGTAAAGATGCAGGCCGGACAAGGTAGTCCTATCAAACAGTACTCATTTTGACCTTTGACCTCCGAGTGTGACCTTGGGAATCCTGTGATAGTGGTTAAGTTGGGGGCCGGACAAGGTTAGGTGGGACTGACGGACTGACATACAGAATTTACCATACCTATAGTCCCCAAACCAGTCTCAGGCCGATTGGGGACTAATAACATTGATAATTCAATAGAAGGGAATATCAAAACAATAAATATTCTAATTTGTGTGTAATCATCCATTGTAAGATACCTGTCTTAAATGTTTAATGCAGTAATATTGTCAATGTTTACTGTGTAATTGTCCAAAAACATATTTTCAAAGCATGACCAAGAACATTATTTGAACTACGAATACATACTGTACTACAACAAGCTGTTCTCAATTTTAACTAATTTTTTAAGATGCTTAAAACCAGATTCGCATAACTAAAAGTCTTTGTTTCCAACTATCTGCTGATCAAACTGTGATGCATAATCTTCTATTCAGAAGTTAACCTACTAGCTGATGCCACAGCAAAGAAAGTTATCTATGGAATTAAATTATTTTATTAACTTTGATCAGGGAAATGTAAATATCATTCTAAGTGTTTTCACTCAGTCAGGCATCTTCTACAGGAGACATATATTCTATACTAACCAAATCGGGCCAGTACTTTTGGACAAGAAGTTTTTTTAAGTTTTAACAATGCACATATAAGGAAAACAAGCTCCGCGCCCTGGCGGCCATGTTTTTCAACGGATCAGAAATATTTTAACAATCTTGGTAAAGGGTTCCCCAAGAAACATTTGTGCAAAATAATTTTCAAATCGGGCCAGTACTTTTTGACAAGAAGATTCTTAAAATGTTAACAATGCACATATAAGGAAAACAGGCTCCGCCCCCTGGCGGCCATGTTTTTCAACCGATCGGAAATATTTGAACAATCTTGGTAAAGGGTGCCCCAATGTACATTTGTGCAAAATAATTGTCAAATCGGGCCAGTACTTTTGGACAAGAAGATTTTTAAAGTTTTAACAATGCACATATAAGGAAAATAAGCTCCGCCCCCTGGCGGCCATGTTTTTCAACGGATCGGAAATATTTGAACAATCTTGGTAGAGGGTACCACAAGGAACATTTGTGCAAAATAATTTTTAAATCGGGCCAGTACTTTTGGACAAGAAGATTTTTTAAGATTTGGCAATTTTCTCCTTTTCTGTTGCCGCAGCAACCAAAGTTCTCGATGGAATTTAAATCTTTGAACAATTTTGAAAGAGGTTCACCAAAGAAACATTCCTGTGAAGTTTGGTTGAAATTGGTCAAGTGGTTAAGGAGGAGATGATCTAAATGTCTAAATGTTAACGACAGACGATGGACGACGCCTGACGGACAAAAAGTGATTAGAATAGCTCACCTTGAGCCTTTGGCTCTAGGTGATCTAAAAATGCGGCGTCCGGAGTTTGAACAATATTTTCCTTTATTGACCTAGTTTCTGATCCAATATGACCCCTATTCAAACTTGACCTAGATATAATTCAGACAAACATTCTGACCAAATTTCAAGCTGATGAAGCAAAAAATGTGGCATCCAAAGTATTCACAAGATTTTTCTTCAGTTTGATCTAGTTGACCTAGTTTTTTACCCAGCATGACCCATATTCTAACTAGGCCTACATATCATCAAGAAAAACATTCTGATAAAGTTTCATCATGCTGAAATTAAAAATGCAGTATCCACAGTGTTAACAAGATTACCCTTCAATTTGGCCTAGTGACCTAGTTTTTAACCCGGCATCCGAACTTGGCCTAGATATCATTCAGACAAACATTCTGACTAAATTTCAAGCTGCTGAAGCAAAAATAGGGCATCCAAAGTGTTAACAAGATTTTACTTCAATTTAACCTAGTGACCTAGTTTTTAACCCTGCATAATCCATATTCGAACTTTGCCTAAATATCATTCAGCTCAACATTCTGACCAAATTTCAAGCCGCTGAAGCAAAACATGCGGCTTCTACAGAGTTAACAAGATTTTCCCTCAATTTGGCCTAGTGACCTAGTTTTTGACCCGGCATGACCCATATTCAAACTTGGCCTAGATATCATTCAGCTCAACATTCTGAACAAATTTCAAGCCGCTGAAGCAAAACATGCGACTTCTACAGAGTTAACAAGATTTTCCCTCAATTTGGCCTAGTGACCTAGTTTTTGACCCGGCATGACCCATATTCAAACTTGGCCTAGATATCATTCAGCTCAACATTCTGACCAAATTTCAAGCCGCTGAAGCAAAACATGCGGCTTCTACAGAGTTAACAAGATTTTCCCTCAATTTGGCCTAGTGACCTAGTTTTTGACCCGGCATGACCCATATTCAAACTTGGCCTAGATATCATTCAGCTCAACATTCTGAACAAATTTCAAGCCACTGAAGCAAAACATGCGGCTTCTACAGAGTTAACAAGATTTTCCCTCAATTTGGCCTAGTGACCTAGTTTTTGACCCAATATGACCCATATTTGAACTTGACCTAGATATCTTTAAGACAAACATTTTGACCAAATATCAAGCTGCTGAAGCATTTTTTCCTTCAATTTGACCTTCGTGCATAGGTGAGCTAAATACCCAGACAAGCTAATCATTTAGCTTTTTCACAAATATTTAACAAATGTTTTAACGCAGGCAGATTTATTAATTTGACACATAGCATGCACATTAATAAGAGAGATGAACATGTGCAGTACACCGTCACGAAGGGATTCTGAGGAAATATAAAACATAATAATACCTTTCTATCCATCGTCTTTGACTTCTGTATCCGAGATCCTGACACAGTATTCCTCAGGGTTGTAGAATCTTTTCTAGAAGGGACCTTATTATGTGTCGGAGTAAGAAAATAACAAGTTTGTATGTTAAATTTCTTCTAAAGATTATTTATTAATTTATTGTAATATATATATATATTTATGGGAATACTATCATTCTGACAAACAGCGAAAAGGAAATTTCGAAATGACATGAAAATCTCCGACATAAGCTAGCTTTATTAATTTTTGAGTTGTTTCTGAATAATTAATGACCACAAAACAGTCCATCTGCAAGTGATAATTAAGCTGTATACCAAATTAGGGGAACGAAATCTGACAGATTGTTGACGATGGAAATAGGTTTTGTCCAACAGTATGTAAATACAGCAAAAGTAAGAATAAGAGTTAAACAAGAGGCCCATGAGGGCCTATGCTCTACTGGTATGGTTCTTTGGTCATTTTCAATCCAGAGCATGTATGTATGGTAAAGATCGGATAGTAAATGGAGGCTCTTTTTTGTTCACAAGCTGTATTATAGCAATTTTGACAATTTCAAGGGTGATAACCCAGTCTTGCATGGGCGGATCTGGCTGGTTTGCTAAAGGAACCGAGCTCTCATCAATATTTAACTAATATCTAAGTTTGGTGAAGATCGGATAGTAAATGGAGGCTCTATTGTGTTTACAAGCTGTATTATAGCAATTTTGACAATTTCAAGGGCCATAATCCAGTCATGCAAGGGCACATCTGGGTGGTTTTCGAAAGGAACCGAGCTCATGGATAACTAACTAATACATGTATCTAAGTTTGGTGAAGATCAGATGAAAAATGGAGACTCTATTGTGTTCACAAGCTCTATTGTAGCAATTTTGACAATTTCAAGGGCCATAATCCAGTCTTGCATGGGCGGATCTGGCTGGTTTGCGAAAGGATCCAAGCTCTCATTAATATTTAACTACTATCCAAGTTTGGTGAAGATTGAATAGTAAATGGAGGCTCTATTGTGTTCACAAGCTGTATTATAGCAATTTTAACAATTTCAAGGGCCATAATCCTGTCATGCAAGGGCACATCTGGCTGGTTTTCGAAAGGAACCATGCTCTCATCAATTTTTAACTACTATCGGAGTTTGGTGAAGATTTGTTAGTAAATGGAGCTTCTATTGTGTTCACAAGCTCAATTATAGCAATTTTGACAATTTCAAGGGCCATAATCCAGTCTTGCATGGGCGGATGGTTTGCGAAAGGAACCGAGCTCTCATGAATATCTAACTACTGTATAAGTTTGATTGAGATACAATCAAAACTGACTTTATCGCGTTCACAAGCTCTATTATAGCAATTCTGACAATTTTAAGGGCCATAATCCAGTCTTGCATGGCCGGATCTGGCAGGTTTGCAAAAGGAACCAATGAATGTATATTGTTTTATGGCGCATCGACAGCTAAGGTCATATTTAATTATTCATGATCCCTGGGTAAACAAACCAGTACTAGGCTAGAAAATGTGCCTTGCCCAAGGGCACTCCAAACACCCGGAACCTGGAACACCCGGTTTCGAACTCCCCGACGCTAACCACAGCGGATTCCGGAAAAGGAACCAAGCTCTCATGGATAACTAACTACTGTGTAAGTTTGGTGAAGATCAGATAGTAAATGGAGCCTCTATTGTGTTCACAAGCTTTATTATAGCAATTTTGGCAATTTCAAGGGCCATAATCCAGTCTTGCATAGGCGGATCTGGCTGGTTTGCGAAAGGAATCGAGATCTCATGGATATATAACTACTGTATAAGTTTGATTGAGATACAATCAAAACTGAAGACTTTATCGCGTTCACAAGCTCTATTATAGCAATTCTGACAATTTCAAGGGCCATAATCCAGTCTTGCATGGCCGGATCTGGCAGGTTTGCAAAAAGAACCAAGCTCTCGTGGATAACTAACTACTGTGTAAGTTTGGTGAAGATCAGATAGTAAATGGAGCCTCTATTGTGTTCACAAGCTTTATTATAGCAATTTTAACAATTTCAAGGGCCATAATCCAGTCTTGCATAGGCGGATCTGGCTGGTTTGCAAAAGGAACTGAGCTCTCATGGATATCTAACTACTGTATAAGTTTGATTGAGATTCAATCAAAACTGAAGACTGTATCACGTTCACAAGCAATTGTTTACGGACGCACAGACGACGGACACCATACCCAGCATAAGCTCTTCTGGCCTTTGGCCAGTAGAGCTTATAAAAAAATGTTTGAATTCATGAATTCTTACCAACATGGTTACAGATATCTTATCAGCTGTGATCATAACTGCCACATCATTAGTCATTCTCACTACAACAAACTCATGCTGATACTCAATATTCCTGAAATAACCAATTTTATTTACATAAGTAAGTATTACTTAATAATAAAATTGCAGTAATACTGACCTTTGTGCAAACAATTGTTACATCGTACAGCATAAACATTTAACTGTTTGTTTTCTTAATAAAAGCACATCATAGATGTCAACAAGAGGGCCATGATTTCTATAACAATATAAGGAAAACAGCCTATCCTGTGGGAGGTAATGTTATTTTAACAAGCAATCCCACGGCATGGGAGGGAATATAAAAGTGGGTCACCCTATGATTATTTCTACTTTTTTTTTTTGAAATTTGCATAATACTTTCGGAGTAGAAGATTTTTTAAAGTTTTCACAATTGACCCAGATGTTTCAGAGAAGAGGATTTTAACTTACCTTGAGCACTTGGTGTTCAGGTGAGCTAAAATACTCATAAATTACTAAAAGGTCAGGATGCAGTCCGATGCACCCAACAAAGCTAAATAATATGAAACAAGAGGCCCAAGAGGGCCAGTATCGCTCCACGGCCATAAGGCAAAAATAAAATCTCCAAACAGCCCTGCCCCCTGGTGGTACCAACCACCATGGCTTAAAGGAATCTTGTAGAGTGTCACGCAAGAAATGTTTCTGCAAAATTATTTGAAAATCGGCCTGACACTTTTGGAGGAGAGGATATTTTAAGTTTTCACTATAGCCATATAAGGCAAAATAGCCCCACCCCCCTGGCAGCCATATTTTTCAACCAATCAACATGGCTTGAAGGAATCTGATAGAGGGTCACCCAAGGAACATTTCTACAAAATTATTTAACAAGAGGCCCAAGAGGGCCAGTATCGCTCCACGGCCATAAGGCAAAAATAAAATCTCCAAACAGCCCTGCCCCGTGGTGGCTATTTTTTTTACCAACCACCATGGCTTAAAGGAATCTTGTAGAGTGTCACCAAAGGAATGTTTCTGCAAAATTATTTGAAAATATGCCTGACACTTTCGGAGGAGAAGATTTTTTAAGTTTTCACTATGGTCATATAAGTCAAAATAGCCCCGCCCTCTGGCGGCCATGTTTTTCGACCAATCAACATGGCTTGAAGGAATCTGATAGAGGGTCACCCAATGAACATTTCTACAAAATTATTTGAAAATCGGCTGAACACTTTCGGAGAAGAAGATGTTTTAAGTTTTCACTATAGTTATATAACGCAAAAAAGCCCCGCCCCCTGGCGGCCATGTTTTTCGCCCAATCAACATTTCTCGAAGGAATCTAATTAAGGTTCACACAAGGAACATTTCTACAAAATTATTTGAAAATCGGCCTGACACTTTTGGAGGAGAAGATTTTTTAAGTTTGCTCTTTAGCCATATAGGCAAAATAGCCCCGCCCTGTGACGGCCATGTTTTTTTACCAATCAACATGGCTTGAAGGAATCTGATAGAGGGTCACCCACGGAACATTTCTACATAATTATTTGAAAATCTGCTGAACACTTTTTGAGAAGAAGATTATTTAAGTTTTCACTATAGCTATATAAGGCAAAAAAGCCCCGCCCCCTGGCGGCCATGTTTTTCGCCCAATCAAAATTTCTTGAAGGAATCTAATAAAGGGTCACCCAAGGAACATTTCTACAAAATTATTTGAAAATCGGCCTGACACTTTCGGAGAAGAAGATTTTTTAAGTTCTCACTATTTTTTTCTTTCGGTTGCCATGGAAACCAGAATTTTGAATGGATCAAAAAAATTTGAAGGAATTTAGTAGAGGACATTGAGAGGATGCTTCCCATGAAGTTTCAACCAAATTGGCCAAGTGGTTAGGGAGAAGAAGTCGTTTAAAGGAAAAAGTTAACGCACGCACGCACGCACGCACGCACGCACGCATGGACGCACGACGGACAATTCGCCATGACATAAGCTCGACTGGCTTTCAGCCAGTGGAGCTAAAAATCAGCCTAGGAACATTTCTACAAAATTATTTGAATATCAGCCGAACACTTTCGGAGGAGAAGATTTTTTAAGTTTTCACTATTGTCATATAAGGCAAAATAGCCCCGCCCTCTGGCTGCCATGTTTTTCGACCAATCAACATGGCTTGTAGGAATCTGATAGAGGGTCACCCAATGAACATTTCTACAAAATTATTTGAAAATCGACTGAACACTTTCGGAGTAGAAGATTTTTTAAGTTTTCACTATGGTCATATAAGGCAAAATAGCCCCGCCCTCTGGCGGCCATGTTTTTGAACCAATCAACATGGCTTGAAGGAATCTGATAGAGGGTCACCAAATGAACATTTCTACAAAATTAATTGAAAATCGGCTGAACACTTTCGGAGAAGAAGATTTTTTAAGTTTTCACTATAGCTATATAAGGCAAAATAGCCCCGCCCCCCTGGCGGCCATGTTTTTCGCCGAATCAACATTTCTTGAAGGAATCTGATAAAGGGTCACCCAAGGAACATTTCTACAAAATTATTTGAAAATCAGCTGAACACTTTCGGAACCAGAATTTCGAATGGATCAAAAAAAATTGAAGGAATTTAGTAGAGGACATTGAGAGGATGCTTCCCATGAAGTTTCACGCACGCACGCACGCACGACGGACAATTCGCCATGACATAAGCTCGACTGGCTTTCAGCCAGTGGAGCTAAAAATTAATCAATCTTTACTATAGATTGTTTCATTTGAATGGAAAATTAATTGAAATTGTCGATAGTAAAACATATCTACAGGCAAGTTTAATTTTGCAATAAAAGCGTTTCAAGGTCAAGGTTCAAGAGCTTATGGTAATTTGTTAAAAATCCATTAGATATTTAAACAAAGATTTCTCTGTTAGATGCTATGGTTGTTTCTATTTTATCATATGGTCAGGCATTTGGGGGGTCTACACTTTCAAAGAAAATGATAATTTGCATTTACCTTTTCTGAGATATCTGTTAGGTGTTTAAAAACAAACGCTAATATTTGAACAATTTTGAAAGAGGCCCATCAAAGGTACATTCCTGTGATGTTTTGTGGAAATTGTGCATGTGGTTTAGGAGGAGATGATGTTTAAAGATAAAAGTTAACGACGGACGGACGACGGAAAGAGAGCGATCAGACGAGATCACCTTGAGCCTTCGGCTCAGGTGATCTAAAAATATGGGTTTTAATTATAATGTACCTTACCAAAACTTATATTGCAAAGCGGACACAAACATCAACAGTAGCTGATAGTCTTACCTTTCTCTCTCAGCCCTCATTTTTAGCTCCATTGGCTGAAAGCCAGTCGAGCTTATGTCATGGCGAATTGTCCGTCGTGCGTCCATGCGTGCGTGCGTGCGTGCGTGCGTTAACTTTTTCCTTTAAACGACTTCTTCTCCCTAACCACTTGGCCAATTTGGTTGAAACTTCATGGGAAGCATCCTCTCAATGTCCTCTCCTAAATTCTTTCAATTTTTTTTGATCCATCCATAATTCTGGTTTCCATGGCAACCAAAAGAAAAAAATAGTGAAAACTTAAAAAATCTTCTTCTCTGAAAGTGTCAGGCCGATTTTCAAATAATTTTGTAGAAATATTCCTTGGGTGACCCTTTATTAGATTCCTTCAAGAAATGTTGATTGGTCTAAAAACATGGTCGCCAGAGGGCTGGGCTATTTTGCCTTATATGACCATAGTGAAAACTTAAAAAATCTTCTTCTCTGAAAGTGTTGAGCAGATTTTCAAATAATTTTGTAGAAATGTTCCTTGGGTGACCCTCTATCGGATTCCTTCAAGCCATGTTGATTGGAAAAAAACATGGCCGCCGGAGGGTGGGGCTATTTTGCCTTATACGGCTAAAGAGAGAATTAAAAAAATCTTCTCCTCCGAAAGTGTCAGGCTGATTTTTAAATAATTTTGTAGAAATGTTCCTTGGGTGACCCTTTATTAAATTCCTTCAAGAAATGTTGATTGGTCGAAAGACATGGTCGCCAGAGGGCGGGTCTATTTTGCCTTATATGACCATAGTGACAACTTAAAAAAATCTTCTTCTCTGAAAGAGTTGAGCAGATTTTCAAATAATTTTGTAGAAATGACCCTTTATTAGATTCCTTCAAGAAATGTTGATTGGTGGAAAAACATGGCCGCCAGGGTCGGGGCTATTTTGCCTTATATAGCTATAGTGTAACTCCGAAAGTGTTCTTCTGATTTTCAAATAATTTTGTAGAAATGTTCATTGGGTGACCCTCTATCAGATTCCTTCAAGCCATGTTGATTGGTCGAAAAATATGGCTGCCAGAGGGTGGGGCTATTTTGCTCTATATGACCATAGTGAAAATTTAAAAAATCTTCTTCTCCGAAAGTGTTAAGCAGATTTTCAAATAATTTTGTAGAAATGTTCTTTGGGTGACCCTCTATCAGATTCCTTCAAGCCATGTTGATTGGTTGAAAAATATGGCCGCCATGGGGTGGGGCTATTTTGCCTTATATGGCTATGGTGAAAACTTAAAATATCCTCTCCTCCGAAAGTGTCAGGCCGATTTTCAAATAATTTTGCAGAAACATTCTTTGGGTGACACTCTACAAGATTCCTTTAAGCCATGGTGGTTGGTAAAAAATATGGCCACTAGGGGGCAGGGCTGTTTGGAGATTTGATTTTTGCCTTATGGCCGTCGAGCGATACTGGCCCTCTTGGGCCTCTTGTTTTTTAGATGAGCTAGAAATATAACTATTATAAAATCTCAAAACACAATTGATAATTCTGTAAATTCAACCCAGTAAGACAAATTCCAAAACAATGATTGAGCCATGTCACATAATAACTGACATTCAGAAAATATAATTGGCACAGACCAAGATCAATTTGTAACCACAGGCTGTATTATAAGGACCTTCCAGTTAAAATAGTATTATTGAAGCAACTGGATAATGCTTATTACTACATTAAGATGATAGATGATGCAAGTTTTCAATTTAATTTAAATTTTCATTGACTTAGGTATTGAAGGGTCAATTTATATGTGACCTGGCTCAATTATAACAAAAAAACATAATCAAACAAAGTTCAAATGTTTTGAAGTCCAAACAACTTTTTCAACATATACCTTCCAAACATTGCCATTCCTTGTAAACTGAAATGTTATTCCTCACAAAATGAATTGCTGACACAAACATATTAATTCAATTATCAAAGCTTTTGTTATTTAAATAAAATCCAAAAGAACACATACAAAAGAATCTCCATCTCAAGCCTGTTACATGAACATATGTTGGCCAGCAAGTATTATTCTTATTAAATTTAGTTTAATCTTATTAAATTTAGTTTAATCTTATTTAATTTAGATTGATTGCGCAACTAGCTTTGAGCTGGAGACAAAACCAGAATTTGGCAGTTTGTGTTGAAAAATCCCAAAGCTAGAAACATGCTCATTACTGGATGTTGGTACGAAAGGCATCTACACAAGTTTTATAACCATGAATAAAGGTACAATGTGGCTTTTGTAAACAGTTCAGAGCAAGATCATTCTGTTCAGCAAACACAGTCTGATCAAAATCTACACTGTTCACATGTTACATCCACAAACTTGTTAGAAGCTACAACCAACCTATGTAGATTCTGATAAGACATAGATGCACAGGCTAACCTGAACCTAAACTGTTTAGAAATATCATTCTCATGCACTAGCTCAATTATAACAATGTTATCATTTAACATAACAAATCTTAGGATACCATGATCTAATTAATGTTAGTTCGTTATTATGAGCAATTTCTCATTTTGTCACAATGTTTTCAGAAATTTCATGCTGCTGATGCATCAAATATGTCTGCTAGTGGGAAAGGGTTGGCATGTGTCATATATTTATTACAGAAGCAAATATGCAAAAATAAGATCATTTAAGATACTCTTGATAAAGATACAATCAAATATTTAGCTTTTTTAAGGATTTCTCGCGAGCTTGGTGAAATTGTTTCTTTGCACTGGTTCGCCTGCATCTCTGTCTGTACGGGACACACACAACCTGCTAAAGTATTGTGCAAAAACTAAGTTAACCGCAGTCTTTAGAATTACAACATGATCTGACAAAAATGATTTACTTCACAAATAAAAGGTGCAAAGTTTGTCAAGCAATTTCAGATACCAAGGTAAAATTAACTGCCATGTTTTCCTAAAGTATGGTTGCCTGCATTACAAAAGAAAAATTAAGAATTAATATTGGTATGGACTTTCTGAAAAAATATAAAAATGTACGAGAGAATATTAACCCTTTCCCTCATATGACAATTCTGCAGCAGACGACTTTGAACATATTTTGTCAAAAAAGGGAAAATCTCTATTATTGAATGGATAACCTAAGACTAAAAGTGGAAAACATTGTGGCAAAAGGAGAAATTGCTCGTTTTGAGCAATTTCTTCTTTTGTCCCTATGTTTTCAAAAAGCTGTCTGCTGCAGAGGCATCAGAAAGCGTCTATATGAAGGAAAGGGTTAATATAAAAGTGTATAGTGGGGAAGAGTGCCTACTATAAAAAGTTAACAGGTCTGATGCTGTTCAGAAACGTAGTTGTAATTTGCTTGTATGACACAAAGCAGTAAAACTGTAATATAACCTTAAGTATTCTTTCACTTATTTCATGGTATAAATTTACCTGTTTCTTGCAACTTTTCCCAGTTTTGGATTGTTCCAGCTCAACAGCTATTGTCGCATTTTCTTCACAATTCTGTATAAAAACACAATGGAAGAAAAGTACATATACCAAATACTGCTAATACATGTAAACATATTATTGCAGAATAGACAGAGACTTTAGTTATTAGACTGATTGGATCTTTATTCCATGAAATCATATGTTATGGTTATGTTAAATTACATGAGTATATGTATATTTAGAAACTCTTTATCAATGTGACATTTGAACATAAACATTACAAGATTGCACATAATGTGAAATAAAATAAGACATATAAAGCTTGTTTATGGGAGACAATGGTTCAGAGGTCAAGCATCAACCATGTGATGTAAAGGTTCCGAGTTTAATTTCTGTGAGAGCTGGTTCTAAATATACCTTCCTAACACAATCAATACTTATACTGATTGAGTATCCATAAAGTTCACATTACAAGCTATTCATGTAAATTGTTAGAACTTGATTCATAAATAAGTACATGTATATACAATGAGCAAGATTAAATTTAAATAATTGTAGAAATCTAGTCTAATATGTCCAATGAATGAATGTCACAACTGCTATTTTTCAAGTATTAAATCAAGATTAACAATGTGAAAATAAATCCAAGTTCATTTACATGATAAGGAAGATCTTCACGTTGGATGGCTGTCACAATTAGTCAAGATCATAAGCCGAGTCTTGTATATGCAATGGACAGGCAAATGATATTGGTACATTAGGTCAACTTTAACTAAAGATATTGAATACATTACTGTTTTCCTATTTTTAGTAACAGTGACCTTGACCCCCAAAAACACAATCTCATTGAAGATATACATAATATGTTGAAGAACATTATGTTTATACTGTTTGGGAAGAATTTGAAATCAATGTAATTAAAAATGAAGAAACCTATTCTCATAAACGACCAAAATACATCAAAATTAATGTCTTTTACCCCAAAAAACAGGCCCGATCATCATCTTTATCATTAAATATGAAGAAGGTTATTAGATATACAAGTTTTCCAAATTTTAAAGTAATAGGTTTGATAGTTTCCATGTAAGAGACCAAAACGCAAAATTTAACCAACTATGTCCAATTCTCAGAAATTGATGTTATTTACCCCAAAAAACAAGGCCCACTCGCATCTTTATCATACAATAGGTTTGATAGTTTCCATGTAAGTGACCTAAACAGAAAATGTAAACAACACCGCCAATTCTCAAAATCAACCGAAATACAGCAAAATTTATGTTTATTACCCCAAAAAACAGACCACACTCAGCTTCTTTAGAATACAATGTGAAGAAGGGTATCAGATGAACAAGTTTTCCATTATGAGTTTCAAAGTATTATCCAATTCTCAAAATCAACCAAAATAAACAGGCTACACTCAGCATACAATGAGAAGAAGGGTATTAGATGAACAAGTTTAACAAGTTTCAAAGTATTAGGTTTGATAGTTTCCATGTAAGTGACCTAAACGCAAAACTTAACCAACTTTTAAAGACCAATTCTCAAAATCAACCAAAATAAATCAAAATAACTTGATGTTTATTATCCCAAAAAAAACAGCCTACACTCAGCATTTTTAGCATACAATGAGAAGAAGGGTATTAGATGAACAAGTTTTCCAAGTTTCAAAGTATTAAGTTTGATAGTTTCCATGTAAGAGACCAAAACGCAAAATTTAACCAACTATGTCCAATTCTCAAAATCGACCAAAATACATCAAAATTGATGTTTTTTACCCCAAAAATCAGGCCGCCTCAGCATCTTTATCATACAATAGGTTTGATAGTTTCCATGTAAGTGACCTAAACGAAAAATGTAAACAACACCGCCAATTCTCAAAAATATTTACCCCAAAAACAGACAGTGCATCTTTAGAATATAATGCGATGAAGGATATCAGATGAACATGTTTTCAGAGTTTCAAAATCAACCAAAAGTCATCGAAATTTATGTTTTTTACCCCCAAAAAACAGGCTACACTCAGCATACAATGAGAAAAAAGGGTATTAGATGAACAAGTTTTCAAAGTTTCAAAGTATAAGGTTTGATAGTTTCCATGTAAGTGACCTAAACGCAAACTTAACCAAAGACGATGATTAAGTGACGACAATATTACAAAGAATCTACAAATCTCAATAGAAAAAATAAGTAAAAATGTTTTTAGCTCTCTGATTTTAATTAATACCTTTGCTCTTGCATCATCAGCATAAAGTACAGGAAAATTAAGGTCAGTTCGAGGTTGAACATCACCCAAAGTAGGCCAGTCGCTATCACAATCAAAACCCTTTGTATGGCAGCTGTCCAAGGTTGTTCTTTCAGTGTTGTCATCATGACATAGTTGTAGCATAAATTAGCCCCTTCTCTGTTCAAGTGTAAACCATCTACAGATAAATGACGCTCAACCTACAAATGTCAACATTATTTAATTAATGTGCCTAGTGCTGTCCTAATCAAAGTAAATCTGCCTTATAAATGCAACAAAATATAACATCCCTGTTATTCTAAGCTATCAAAATAAGTAGAAATCAAATGGTCAAGGGTCACCTTAGGAAGATTTCTACCAAATTTTCTTTTCATAGTTTTGTCATTTTTCTTCCCATTTTTAACTGCAGCAACCAAAGTTCTAAATATAATTTCTTTGAATAACTTTTAAAACTTTGGATGATTGATTGAGGTTAAAACATTTTTCATTCATATCATGCCAGCCAGTTTACCTTCCCATATGTTTCCACACTTACTTACACCTAAACTCCACCCAACTGGCTACATTTCCACATAGACTGTTAGCCCATTGGTGCCCAAGACAGCTAAAAATTGTAATAATTTTACTGATGTAATATCAAATGCAGTGTCCCTGTATATTGGTACAGAATGTAGTAAGTAATCAGATGTCTTGCCTTAAACAAATCAGGATTTGAAAATAGAGACACTGTTTTATTCGAGTGCTGTGTAAGTGAGTTGTCCAAATGCTGTATTCACATGTTCATGTTCAATAAATTTTCACAATACATGTATATATATATATATGGAAAAAAGTGTTTTAATAAGCTCATTTTTTCAATTACCATTCTCCCACATCCAGAAATATCTTTGAAGTACTGGTATGTGCAGAAAACCACTTTTGCCACAATGTTTTCTACTCTATGAAAGTATTAATCTTTGATTTGTAGATATTTTCCACGTATTTGTCTGGGCCTTTATAAAGTGTTTTCCTTGTTGATATAATTTAAGGCTCTTTAATTGATTCCATAAATAGCAAGTACTTGTTACCATAGTAGCCATGTATGTATGTTATATTATTATCTAAATCAACTCTCGACAGTCCATGGTGTAGTGGTAAGAACATCTGCTTCAGGAGAAATGGTTCTGCTTTGATTCCTGGGTCTTCCACAAATTTTAATAATGATATAATTATGGTGTTCCTTCTTAGTGCTCAGGATTTGGAGAGAGCATTGATGCATGTCTGTGTCAGGTAAGAGTAGTACTGGTATGTTATCCTAGAATCTTCATGATAAAGATAGCTCACCCGATAAATAACTTCGCCTTGCCAGATAAACTTTCTCAATCCACGGCACCAACCTATTATTCTATTTATCCTGTCGCATTTATTTTTTATTTTTATGGCAGCTTTAAAAATATGTAACTTACTGAATTGCATCCCTTACATTGTGACGTCATGTTTTATAAATAAACAGTAGCCATTCGTGATTGATGCGCGGAAATAAACAGTTCTCTAAATTCTAACATAATACAACACAAAAAACAGCTATCTTCATGAATTTTGTATTCACAAATGAGAAATTTATCGACGATATTTGCTGTTTTTATCGATTGAAGTTGGAATATACAGCGACGCTTGCTAAAAAAAGTAGTCCCGGCTAGCAGGTGCCCGCCAGCTTATCACGTGACCAACTGACGTATATCAAAATAAATATACGGCACCCTGTTATCGGGTCGAAATTGCTACACGTGACAGGATAATGTAATTTATATTGAAAGCAGCATATTAGCATATCAAATTAGTTCTTGACTTTTCTGTGAATTTAATCATAGAATTTAATTACTTTATTCCAAGTGAAAAAACACAAGTATATAGTAAAGGGTTACAGCTAACAAGTACTTTTAAATCCAGCACGAGGTAATCATTTGCATAATGTCTTTTTAAAACAGCTCTGATACATATATCAAATTCAGTATTAACAAGTTGAGAATCCTAGTCTGAAACATATTGTGGTTATATTTATCAGATTGTAGGCTAACAATCAAAACAAGAGGCACATGAGGGCCTATGCTCTACTGGGATGGTTCTTTGGTCATTTTCAATCAAGAGCATGTATGTATGGTGAAGATCAGATAGTAAATGGAGGCTATAATGTGTTTCAAGGGCCATAATCCATTTTTGCATTGGCGGATCTGGCTTGTTTGCAAAAGGAACAGAACTCTCATCAATATTTAACTACTACCTAAGTTTTGTGAGGATCAGATAGTAAATGGAGGCTATAATGTGTTTCAATGGCCATAATCCATTTTTGCATTGGCGGATCTGGCTTGTTTGCAAAAGGAACAGAACTCTCATCAATATTTAACTACTACCTAAGTTTTGTGAGGATCAGATAGTAAATGGAGGCTCTATTTTGTTCACAAGCTGTATTATAGCAATTCTGACAATTTCAAGGGCCATTATCCAGTCATGCAAGGGCAGGCACATCTGAATGGTTTTCGAAAGGAACCGAGCTCTCATAAATATATAACTACTATCAAAGGTTGGTTGAGATCGGTTGGTAAATGGGGGCTCTATTGTGTTCACAAGCTGTATTATAGCAGTTTTGATAATTTCAAGGGCCATAATCCAGTCATGCAAGGGCACATCTGGCTGATTTGCGAAAGGAACCAAGCTCTCATCTATATTTAACTACTATCTAAGTTTGGTGAAGATCAGATAGTAAATGGAGCCTCTATTGTGTTCACAAGCACTATTATAGCAATTTTGACAATTTCAAGGCCCATAATCCAGTCTTGCATAGGCGGATCTGGCTGGTTAGCGAAAGGAACCGAGCTCTCATGGATATCTAACTACTGTATAAGTTTGATTGAGATACAATCAAAACTGAAAACTTTATCGCATTCAAAAGCAATTGTTTACGAACGCATGGACGACGGACACAACACCATGGCATAAGCTCTTCTGGCCTTTGGCTAGTAGATCTAAAAACAAGGAAGTGCATATTCTATTGCTTAGACTAACTATTTCTCTAGAGATTAATACAATAATATAAGTAGTAGCAGTGTGTCAGTCTCATGGAGACAATGGACAAGGGATATGTGTCACCTGGCATATGCAATGAAGTTTAAGCTTTAAGTTTAATACCAGGAAATTGGCATGACAAAGAAACCTTACATATGGGATATGAAGGCTGATGTCATTCAAGATATTATTTGCACTCCTTATCCACCTCTGTATCAGCAGCAACTTTCCAGCGGATATGCCACATGTCCTACGCTCATCGCGAGCCCTTGAGAGAATCTCACAAAGGATGATCTCTGTAGATGCGGCTCTTTCATGTACCGAATCACACATCTCAGTCACATTCCTGTAAGATTTTCCAAAAGACAAGTTTTACTTGTGTCAGATGATGCATTAAATGCTTTCATGTAAGTGGGAAAGGGTAACTTTTGTGACAACCAGCTGTATACATTATGGAATAAGAAATAAACTATTTCATCAAAGTCAATTCTAGAAATGTAGATCACTAAATACATCCTCTTCAAGTTCTAAGGCTCATATAAATCTTTCCCACTTATCGGCACTTGAAGGATATGACATTTGTAAACATTGTGGCAAAAGAAGAAATTGCACATAATGAACATTTTTGATGTCACAACGTTTTTAACTCTTTCCAATCAATGAATATAACTACCATTTATAGAGATGTTCAATTGTGTGCTAAGATGTTATCAAAGTTGTCTGCTGCATATGTGTTGCATGAGGGGAAAAGATGAAGCACAAACAGACAGGCCTGAACAGAGGGTACCATTTCTGAAAGATTGTGATAATACTCAATGAAAATGCATCATTATGCATAAAGATTAATCAAAATTGAGTGAATTCACCTACCTATAAAACAGAGTATCAAAGGCGAGTACATCATTGGACCCAAGAAACAGGTATACACGCTTGTAGTTTGTTCTCTTTAAACACACATTCAGCTGGTCTCTGAACCTCTTCCGGTCATTGGTAAATCTTTCCCCTATATTGAGAACAAATAAAACGGCATTATTTTTATAGTTGAGGATTTGAAACTGGGTGTCAGACTCGATCTCTTCTTGGTGCGGTCGTGGTTGAGTGCCCGTAGGCAAGACCATTTTCTATTATTTATACGTGTTCGAGCGAAGCACGCCTATAGGTTATAGTAGGTTCTACGAATACCGTGTTATCACGAATACCAAGGTAAACACAAAACCGGTGTTTTCTTTGTTGCGCGCGCACAACCGGATGCCGTATGGTTCCATCAGGAAACTCAGTTATCACGACTTTCAAATGCTACAATATTTTTTTTCAAAATATCAATATTCTCAGAAATTACGACACATCATGATTGTTACCAATATTAAAAAGAAAATCCTACATGCCCTGACCCCTCACCAACAAAATCGTCATTTTTTTAGTAGAAAACCTGTTGTTGATTTTTTCTTTCACATTTGAACATGTTGTGTATTAACTGCTTATGACATCATAGGAATTTCAAGTCACGTGATAACATTCCGTGAAGTTTTCTAGACTGTAGAAAACATGGAAGAAATTAAGGACCAAAATTCTAAAAAAATAAAATAGTTTTTTTTGCCTCTATGTTTGTGGTGGTTATAAATGTTAACATATGCTATTTTTAAACTTCTAAATCATATACTGTGTTACAAAAATTAAGGATGTTATTATAAGGACTAAAAAAATAACAAAGAAATGGGTCATTTTTGGAAAATATGATTAAATTGTGCCAATAAGAAAATTTAACAAATTGATTCTGAAAATATCGTGTAAATAAGTTCATAGTTTGGAACAGTTAATAAATTAACATTTAAATTAAATATAATTGTTCTAGTGACAAATGATTTATAGGATAGTCATTTTCACATTAAATATCAAAATCTTGTAAGGATTGATACAACTGGACCACCGTACTAATGCTTTTTGTAATTACACCGGTGAGTGATTGCCTCCCTTGAATGTCAATTTCAAAATGGGTGCGGATGGACACAATTTTTGGAACTTTGCACAGAAGTGAATGATTATTTTGTGTAAGTTAATTAACAAGAACATATAAAGGAATGAGTGACACTGGATATGATTTACAGTTAAGTTTGCTTTATTATTTTTTTTTCGAAAAAACCGTAAGTACACCGATAATAGGGAGTCCCATCCTACCCGTACGAACACATCATATGAGATCAAAACAACAAGAATTCAGTATAATGTTACTGTTTTTCACATATCAAATCTCAACCCCATAGCACTTTTTTTCGGCCATTTTGCTTCCTGTCTTACTGGACGGACAAATTACTGTAACCTTTATTAATTTCGTAACCGGTAAAACCCGCATTCACGATATTCGTATGTTTTGACAAATAAAAAAATACTAAATCTGACACGTGATAATTTGCGTGTAATTGCACCCGTTTTCTATTTTTAAAATGATATTTTCTCAACCGGAAGTAAACACATCCAAATGTGACGTCATTGCAACGAAAGTAACGTCATTGTAAGGCAAGTAATAAATAGTTAACAAAAGGAAAACGACAGGAATGGTAGGAAAAGATAGTTTGACTCGTCACAAATGGATTTCATTCACTGCAAGGACTTTATGAAGGGTAAGTCGACTATTCTTTTGTACCTGTCATAGTTTTTTCATGGATTTTATATCTTGGCAATATAGAGAAGCAATTAACACTTGAAAATGATTGTAAATATTTCAACGGAAGTTATCGTTTGTTACACTGGCCTCGGATATTATTTAAACTGAAAAGGACGAACAATTCTGTTTCTGTATCGACATAGCTTCATTTCAAGGTAGGATATTTATTATATCAATAATTTGCTTAAAAATATAACTTCATTTCTAAATTATTTGTTAGTATCTGTTGAGAACCGTTCCACGATACTTTCGTCAAATATGCGTGACGTCACATCGTGTGTATTGTTTTTGTCTGTATCTGTTCCACGATGCTTACGTCACATCGCGTCACGTTACATAATGTGTATTGTTTATGTCTGTATCTGTCATTTGAAGCCGAACCCGTCTTGTCAAATGTTGACCCCACTCAAGAAAATTAAACTATCCTATCTTCGACTGTCTAGTTGTATTGACTTTAAGACGTTTACTTGTAAATGTAGTAAACAAACAAAACTTCAGTCAATTTCAAATTATTTGCCTTCAATATACTTTTTTTTTTTTACATTGTACAGTTTAACAGTTTATGTCTATGACCTAGCATTTGTTGTCAAATCATGAAAGTATGACCAGAATCAGTTCAGCCTGGTTTTGGGGTATACATAGTAAATGTCTTAAGCCATATATCCTCCAACCTGAAAGAGAGGAAAACACTTTCATGCCTCCAAATGAGTCCATTGTTTTAAAAGAAATGATGTCATATGTGGACTATCAGTAAAACACATAACTTTTCATTCAACAGGCTGAATTTTTAGTAGTTTCATCTTTTTTTATCCAAAATTTGTTTATTGATCAAACTCAAATGAGTCCATTATTTTAAAGGAATGATGTCATATGTGGGCTATCAATAAAACACATTACTTTTCTTTCAACAGGCTGCATTTCTAGTAGATTCATCTTTTCTTTAACTAAAATATGTTTATTGATCAAACTCAAATGAGTCATGATTGTTTTAAAGAAATGATGTCATATGTGGGCTATCAGTAAAACACATTACTTTTCTTTCTATAGGCTGAATTTTTTTTTGTTTATCCAAAATTTGTTTATTGATCAGATTGGACAAACTTGTTACTAAGAATTTCAACAATATTTCCACTAGATTATTTTAAATACTCTGCATGTATTTATTCAAACCACATTTACAAAAGATTTTCAACATCTATTGACAGCACTATTTTCATACTTGGGAGCACAACAACCAATGATGTCATAGAACTGTTTTTCAACAGAAAAGGCTATATTATAAATCATAATTAATGTCAGTTATAAGTCACCCAGTGACCTCCACATAAGTGTTTTGTCCTCTGATATAACTGAAATAACACCGAAATGTATATATTTTCTGTTTTCTATGTATTTATTGTAAAATCCATTTTTCTATGTGAAATTGTATAATCTATACAATACAAAATTTAAACTAGTATACATTCATTGTAACAAAAAAAAATCTTATACTTTACTGGTAATAAAATTACACATATTTTTATGAACTGCTGCTCAAAGTAAAAACCTATACTGTAGTTTAATGGTAGAACACCAGGTCCTGGTCTGACAAGAGTTCTGAGTTCAAATCTCAGCAGGTACATGATTTGAAAGAAGCAACTAAACTTAACAATTTATACATGAAACAATATGTTGTGGGGAGTAGTCTTACTTAAACACTTATTACATTTTTATCCTGGCCTCTAGTGAAAATAGTTTACTCCTTGTACCCTTTTCAAAAGCTTTTATAATTGCGGAATAACAATTAAAAAAGGAAAAGTTATCATCATTGATTAAAAACCAGAAAAGGAGATAGGGGTTCAAAAGGAAATGTTGTTGAATAGGAACATATATTGTTCATTTTGGATATGTTCATTTTGGATCAATTACACCATTCTGACAATGTATTCAGACTAGTCACAGAAATCAAGCAATTTACATCAGGCAAGGGGCTAAACTTGGTTTCTGGAAGTTACGGCCCAAACATTTATGGCCCACTACATTTATGGCCCATATATGAATTATATAGTGGTAGCTATAATACCCTGGAGGTGGTATTAACACCTAACAGATGACTGTCAATAACCTTCGATTAGATTGTGTATTAATGAAATAATTATATGAAATTGCACTTTTATAAGATTAAAATAATTAATACATTCAATTCAGTTGTTTTAATTGACACTTCTTATACAATTGAATATTATGTATTATCATTTATTTTATTTACCTTATTTTTATTTATGTAATTAGTGAAAATGAAAAATTTGCTGTTAACATTTAATTGCATTTAATGATTTATTATGGAGCAAAGTGTTTATATAAATGATAAGCAAAAACTGCAACAATCCTTTAGTTAAAGTACTTCGATCAACACAAAAATGTAACAATCTATTTATTAATGTAGTTTGATCACAACTACTGTAATAATCTGTTAATTAAACCAAAAACTGCAACAATCCTCTAGTTAAAGTACTTTGATCACCAAAAAACTGTAACAATCTATTAATTAATGTAGTTTGATCACAACTACTGTAATAATCTGTTAATTAAACCAATTAAAGTAGTCTGATAATAAAGAAAACCTGTAACAATCTTTTTGTTTGGTCAGTGTAATTAATTTTAATAATTTTTCCAAACACAACTGATGCTTTATTTATCTTTGAATTTGTTTTTTGACTGTGTGTAATTTTTTTATAAGTATAAAAGCCTTGGCAATGGGAAACTCTTCATTCGCATTTAACCAAATCATTAGTCATGGACGCGCATTGTATGTCATAGAACCGTCACTAGAAGGATGCATGCTCTGCTATTTAATATGTTTTGCCCCGCCAGAACAGTAGAGTTCATCAATATTGTTTCTTGTTGTTTGATTTTATTGAAAAATGTACTCTTTAGTCTTAACTATTTTACTCCATAAATATGTATTATGTTTTATTTTCTTGCAAACAGTGATTTTCTTTGAACAGCATCAGTAGAGTTCATATTGTTTCTTGTGTTATGTCTTATGTTATCACACCTCCACTTATAATTATCACCTGTTAAGGTGTTAATACCACCTCCAGGGTATTATAGCTACCCCTATATAGTTCATATATGGGCCATAAATGTAGTGGGCCATAAATGTTTGGGCCATAACTTCCCGATACCCTAAACTTTACCCTTTCCAACATACATCATTATAAATGGGACTTTTGAAAATATTTGTCAAAAATTACAGTTTTCTCAGTCTGTATGCATAGTGTTTTCATCTTAAAAACATTCAGCCAGATCATGCAAGGTTAGCCATGTGCCTTGGAAGATTGTTGTGTGAGTATTTTAGTATTCTAGAAAGCCAGGGGAAAATGTTAGGTGAACTGAAGTACCATCGAAAGTAATGTTAAGCTCAAGTCATTCAATCAACCATGGTAAGAGTCAGTTTCCAATTATATGTATTACCAGTTTACAAATAACTAGCATTTGTGTAAAAATAAATCAGAACATTCTTCAATGCCTTCTAGTGTTGTTTTTCATCAACATCCTTGGAAATCTTACAGTCTGCTCAATTCTGACCTAATAAAACTAAAACAGATATGTACAAATTAATTAAACTTTAATGCATGAAAAGTTTGGGTTTTTTCAATATGTTTTTCAAATTCTGTTTGGTAACTTTCTACAATTTGCCTATTAATTTGTTTCTTGTTGTGGGACTGACAGTGCTTAATTAATTGTTCTTGCTTTCACACGACCTAGGCTTTGCCTATTAACATATTATTTTTACCTAGGGATCAAGTGTTATGTTACCCTTAGGGGTGTCACGATACACTTGAGGCGTACAGTACCACACTATATATATTTGCGATATTTTTTTTTATCATCCAATTGCAATACGTACCACAATATATCGTCACCATCAATGCGAGTTTTCCAGTTTGATGATCCACCACTGACTATATTACAGGGTGAGGACTCTTTAACGATAATCGACAGATTTCCAATTATCCTGTCGTCCTGAGGTCTACCATACCTGTACGCATGTTATCGAGGGAAAAAGTCGATATGTAAACCTCGATAAGGTTTTGTGTACTGTAGAGGTTTAAGTCTACACCGCGTTGCCTACTATTTTGTTAAATTATGTGAATACGCCATTACGCTCACTCTGATCTTACCAATAATTAATGCGTTGCTTCCTATTTTTTAACCCATTCCTCATACAATCAATCTGCAGCAGACGACTTCAATCAATAATTGTACGATTTCTTATTCTTCAAAATATAGTGCAATCGTTTTTTGTTTCATCTTACCGATATTACAAAAACAAAAAGTCGTAATTGAAATGTATTCCTGGCATACAACGTATTTTGTAGTAAGAATAAGCAGACATGCGCTGTCCGTAAATAGCTCATTTGTTGTGTTAAATCCTGATTTAAGGATAAACACCAACGTGTATTTATCAATCACAACGTCTTGACCATTTAACACTCGTCAAACAGTTAATTTTGCACGAAGAGGGTAAACAACACCAAATAATGGATGAATGATCAGTCTGTATGCCGATGATAAAACATTTCGAGCTAATATTAAAGAACGGATAGATTTACATCAGTGTAAATAGTATTGCTTGTTTGTTTTTTTTTCAAATAAAAATCGGCGCTGATATAATGTTTTACCCGCGCAACGTATACACATACAAATAACACAGCTATTTGTCATTTATTTCAATACCGATGTACTTTGAGGTATCTGCAGCAGACGACATTTCAAAATATGTTAAGCAATTTCTCAGTTTTACCCTAAGTTTTCAACTCCGATTGCTGTTTAATGGCGCTTTCAACAATATATCAGTTATATAACGGCGCTCCTTTATAGGTTACATGTAATAGTACTACTGGTTCATGAAGTTATATCTCGGCATTCCTTGGTAGGTTACATGTAAAAGTCCTGCTGGTTCATTTATCCGTAGACCAATATCGGATGTCTGGAAAAACAATGGGTTAATTAACCAAAACTAAATGAAATGACAAACAGCAATTATTAGTCGCCGGGCAGAAGCCCGCGACTTCTATTTTTAATAGCTTTTCTGAAATCACATGGGAGGGCGGCTTATTATTAGAAAGAAACAAATCTAGATGATTTGAACATATTACAATTGTGGTTGTTTACGAACACTAATAAATGACACATCTACAATGAAATAAATATTCCGATTTTTTAATGTTTGCAGTTTTTTTTTATTTCACTCGCATTTAAGTTTTTTGTCTTATTTACGAAGACAAAAGTGGTCCCTTCAAGACGTGAACCAACACCCCCTAATGCAGACTCTTATGTGTCATCATTGAGGTCAATTTCGGATTCTCCTTTTAATAGCAATTTTAACTTACTAAATGTTGTTTTCATGTTCAAAGAGATGTCTTGATTTGTGTAGAATTCATTTAATAATGTTAATCCATGAATATCTAAAGTAGGAACTGTTTCTAAGCTAAATATAGACCCTATTCTGTTGTGTAGTTTCGTGACCTTTAACATCGATTTTCGCGCATGCGCATTTCGATATGAAAAAGCGAGTGATATTATTTTATTTTAGACAAGTACAAGACGAATGTTTGACGCAAAGCGTCAAAGAGAAGCCGCAATATTTCGTTGTACATGTAGAAATAAGAAAAAAAGAACATTTTTAAATCCACAAACAATAGAACAATTTAAACTGTAGACGGTAATGCTGATATATTTCTCCTTTTGAAGACTTTTGTTTACTTCAAATTACCTCCCTTTAAAGCAATACCAGGATATTTACCTTGTGATTCGAATAAGATTGACAAACATTGAATTATATGAATGAATACTATTATTTAAATAAGTAACAACAGCAAAATTAAATTTAAGCCAAGATAAATGTGTACACATTTCGTTAATTTTTTATAGATACCCTAATGTATAGGTATGAATATAAAATTTATAAGCAAATGTTTTCATTTCAACGTTCCTAATGTTTGAATAGACTAAGGAAAGTCAAGAATACATAAATAAATCAATGCAGTCTTTTCCGGCGACATTGATGCCTTGCATCAACTTTCTCTTGTGTCAAACATATATAGATCTTCCGTTATTTTAAGACACATGTTTAGTAATGTACTTTGCACACGTTTTGATCAAACTAGTTGAGAATTCATCCATGCTAACCATGATTTTATTGATATACCAGTCCACATACAATCAATCTGCAGATGACTATATAGAAACACAGGATATAATGCTAAATGTTTTCAAAAATCCTAACGGGTCAGGCAACGGAGTATAAACTAAGGACCAGAAAGAAAAGATATATACAGTTTATAAATACTTTATTTTTGAAAGTTAACATATATATTTGTTTACATGAAAACCTTAACACTTTCCATAATAAGACAATTCTGCAGCCCACGACTTTTTACATATTTTTTTCTGAGCTGTTTTTGATTTTCTTCTTGGACCTATTCTTTTTCGAGTTCCTCACTCTAGGCGTGGTTATATATTTTGCATGGTCCCTGTAAACATAAAGTGAAGACAATTAGTTTTACGCGTTTTCAACATAATTTCAAGTTATATAGAACAGCAACATTTCACATAATATTGGTTCAGGGACAAACAAAAACAATACTAGGCACCTAAGCAAGGGCATTTAAAATCATGTTTTCTATTTGCCGATAAAAAAACATGTATTGAAGTGCAAGAGCAATACCTAAACATGCCTAAATCATTACAAAAAATATTGATAATATAACACATATTCTACTAAGTAATACTCCAAAATGGCAAAAAATGAGTCAAAATGAAATGTCTGTAACTTCTTCTGTAATCTTATTATCAAGTAAAAAAATATCTCTGCATTAGCAAAATTGTTTATTTACACTAAAATGCTTAAACATAACTTCTAAAAATCCGAACTTTATTAGCAAATCTCGCGTTTTGATATGGAAGAAAATTAAATATAAACCAATTTTCACTAAAATCTTCAAAAAGAGCAAAGTTTGTGACCAAAAAAATATACTTTATATTTAATCAAATAATTTTAAAATATAATCTGATAATCAAACTATTCATGCACATTACATCGATCGTAATTTTAAATCAAACAGTATTACCGCTTTGTCAATATTTAGACAAATTCTACACACGATTGGCGATTTTCACTTGAAATTCGCTGTTTCGAAGAGACGACATTTTACAGACGCTGATAATCACAATTATTAAAACGTGTAAATACGAACTATTACAGATTATTTTAAAATGTTGCGAAGCTGTATAAGTATTTAAGTACTTACTTGTCCTCGTATATATTTCTTTAGGTTTGATTACGACTGAATTGTCTGTAACAATAGAAACAAGAGTACCGCAAACGGTACATAATACGCCCGTCAGGAACTTCTTTGTTTTGATATATTGTTTGTTTGTAAAAAGTTAATAAAGTCGTTCAGGAATAAGTTGTTAAAGAATAATGGGAAACTATGAAAAATGCATAACTCATGCAGAAATTGACAAATATTCTAAGTCCAAAATCCGAGGAAATGTGAACTTGATCTGTGACACATGATTACAAAGCCATATACAAAATTCCAGGTCAATAGCTCAAAGTATGTAGAAAAAAAGTGCGGAAAACCAATATTCTAAGTCCAAGAAGGGGCATAACTCATTGAAACATTGTGAACTTGATCTGTGACACTTGATTACAAAGCCATATACATAATTTCAGCTCAATACATCAAAGCATGTAGAAAAAAAGTGCGGAAAACAAATATTCTAAGTCCAAAAAGGAGCATAACTCATTCAAAAATTGTCGAAATCCCAGGAAATATGAACTTGATTTGTGACACATCACTACAAAGCCTAATACACAATTTCAGGTCAATAGCTCAAAGTATGTAAGAGCACGTAGAAAAAAAGTGCGGAAAACAAATATTCTAAGTCCAAAAAGGGGCATAACTCATTCAAAAATTGTCGAAATCCCAGGAAATATGAACTTGATTTGTGACACATCACTACAAAGCCTAATACACAATTTCAGGTCAATAGCTCAAAGTATGTAGGAAAAAAGTGCGGAAAACCAATATTCTAAGTCCAAAAAGGGGTATAACTCATTTAAAAATTGACGAAATTCGAGGAAATGTGAACTTGATCTGTGACACTTGATTACAAAGCCATATACATAATTTCAGCTCAATACATCAAAGCATGTAGAAAAAAAGTGCGGAAAACAAATATTCTAAGTCCAAAAAGGGGCATAACTCATTCAAAAATTGACGAAATCCCAGGAAATATTAACTTGATCTGTGACACATCACTACAAAGCTGTATACAAAATTTCAGCTCAATAGCTCAAAGTATGTAAGAAAAAAGTGCGGAAAACCCGAACGGACGGACGGACGGACGGACGGAGGGATGGACATGACCATACCATAATACGTACCGTTTTTAAAAAACGGTCGTATAATAACGAAGCGTGTAAAATGATCCAGTCTCCGGTATTTTTGTAACTTGTAAAATCGCAATATCTCGGACGCTCTCGGGAGACAGGATAAATGAGAGTTTGGTCAAGAGACTTCACCCTTCATTATAGTCACCCTGGCTTAACAGAACAAATTACAATTACAAAGCTTACAGAACGCAATGCTGTCAATGAAAGCTTTTGTTCATAGTTCAAATTTCAGTCAAAAAGGCTACCAAATATCTTTTTTTTGCTCTTTTGTTCGTAACTATTTCCAGCAAGGTTGTTTATATTTTGATCAACATCACTTAAATGCTTTATACACACAGTATTCAAATTTGACAGGCGTCTGTGCGATACAGATAAATCAATTACAGCACTTAAAGGTTACACTACACCAAATAAATTCCTTCTTTGTTTCCATGTAAATCGACCAGTTTCAGTCCTCTATTGTCACACTTTCTAAGCATTTCTCATGTAGGCCACATACCATTAAAAGGATTTACATCAAAACTTTAAAACAATCCAAAGAAATTTGGGGGGGTCATGCATTATACAAGAAAGAACTCACCAAACAAAAATGGATACCGTCATTTTGCACCAAATCGGGCCCGGACAGTACCAATATAAGCGCAATCAATAATGTGTTTCTTTTACTTTGTTAGTAGCATATATCATTTTTATGAATTTTGATTCTTTATTATGTGTAGGGTACTCTCCCTCTGATACAAATTCTTAAAATATATCACTGCCAAAGTTCTGCAATATTTATTATTTAAATAATATGTGTTCTAAGCCTCAAATGTATATTGTATTTTGTTATTGCTCATATTGTCATGTGTACCATGAATTAGGTTAATAAACTGTTTGAATTGAATTGAATTTAACTTTGTTAGTAGCACCTGATACACACAAACGATGAAAAGATGAAACCTTGTTTAATTTAAGCGCAATTAAAGTTTATTTAAGTTTTTCGATAAATTCATCAATAGAAGTGTAAACAACAATTAAATATACTAAGGATTACAATAGACGTATTCATTAAGTATTTATAACGTAATATGGAAAAGGCATAGCCTCAAAACGAGCACAAAAACAGAACAGAACAAGATATTACATAATATTATTAAACAGAAGAAACATATCAAAAACCTTTCAATTATTCTTACAAAACAGAACATTTACATTTTATCAAAGAGCTCTTTAATCTTTATGACCATGCTCAATCCTGAAGGATATTTGTAGTAAGTCACAAAATAAGCTCTCTGGGTCACTAAAACAGAAAGGAGTTGCTCTGAATCTAAACAACTTATTGTTTCCATCTAAAGCAGTCCAAACATCCACTTGTATCGCTCTAGAGACTTACCTGCTAGACTGTCAGATGACAGATACAATGTAATCTGCAGTATCTAGAATATAGTTCCAACGTTGTCCATTGAAGTTTTAAAACAAGCACAAATTGAGACATGACTAGAGGGGACTATATAAAAAAGTTCCAACTCTGATCATATCCCGGGTCGTGAAAGTTCATGGTGTTGGCAAGTCTTTTCTTCACTGATCATCCTTCAGATCCCGGATGTGGTCGGATGGATGTCTCCTCTAAATTGTCAGACACTCCAAACTCTCAATGTTAAACTACTGTTTTAGTTATTATAAGATGAAATGGAATGTTTAAATTTTTAAAAACAAATAATTTCAAAATAATAATTATATATTGCACTTGTTAATTGATTGTTGGGATGGGTCCACTGGGACACGTCTGTTTTGAACCACAGACTTGTCTTAGTGGAAGCATCTCTACAATGGTCAAATCACTATTGTTTACAATTTTAATCCATGGGAAAGTCACATTCCAAAGTGATGACATCATCATATCTATTTCCCTCATAGCGTTTTACTAACAACTCTATTTTTTGTCTAATAAATCATAGAATACAAATTTATTTCGGGATTCACTCTGTGATTGAAAGCTCTGTTCCAGTATAACCTAATACACCTATTATGGATGAATTCTCCAACAATTGTTCAGTCTATTTTTACCTTTGTTATATTCTCCCATCTGCAAAATGTAATACATTGTATGGGGTTGACAAGGTATATTTATTAGCCTACTTCTACAGCAATTTTAATCCTGATGTAATTTTAAATCCATTTATAAACACTTAACTCCAACAGGAATTCGTTGTGGCCCCATAGTTTGCAGTTTCCGTGATATAACTGAAATATTGTTGAAAACTATGTAAAATCCCTAATAAAAACAAAACATTATTGTATGCATTTAACTTAAACATTATTTCCGTTGTATCATAGAAACTGTTTGCTTATTCATGATGCCTCGATAAATGAACCAGTACAGTACTTGGCTAGTAAATGTACCTTGCCATGACCAAAAACCATCTGTGGATCGAACCCAGGGATGCCTGGTTCCACAATATAGACACAAAACCACAGACCAAATTACTAATCTTATATTATGTAATCATCTGCCTTGCTTTAGTTTATTTCATTTTCATTTTGTGAACACCTAAGTATAATTTTGAATATTATTTTTAGTTTGTTAGCAATCAATATCTTGAGTTATGATGCCCAGCCTGGCCACATGTAGGCGAACTCTAGTGACCTAGATTTTAAACCGACATGATCTATTTTTAGAAATTGGTCTAGCTATTGACAAGACAAACTGTCTAACAAAGTGTCAAGCTGCTGATGCAAATAATGCAGTCTCTAGCATTAAAAATATTTTTCTCAAATTTAGCCTATTGACCTAGTTTTTGACAGAACATGACCTTCACTAAAACTTAGATTAGATATCATGAAGAAATCTATTAAAAATGTGGTTTCCACAATATTCACAAAGTTTTCCATTAATTTGGCGAAGTGACCTAGTTTTAGACACGACATGACCCATTTTCAAACTTGGCCTAGATATCAGCAAGAAAAAGATTAATTTGGCATAGAAACCTATAGTTCTTGACCGGACATGACCTACTGGTATATATTCGAACATAGACTATGATGATATTATTCAAATAAAGTTTCAATATATGCTGATTGTTCAAATTAAAAATGCAACCTCCAGAGTGTTCACAAGATTTCCCTTCAATTTCACCTTGTGACCTAGTTTTTGACCTCACATGATCCAGTTTTGAACTTGGGAAAGATTTGATAGAGATAAATGTTCTGATAAACATTCAATAAAAATGGATGCCAAATGTTGCCTGTAGAGTGTTCACAAGGTAATTGGTGTTGATGCCCGACAGATGGACAAAATGTGGTCACTAGAGATCACCTTGAGCACTTTGTGCTCAGGTGAGCTAAATAAAACTAGAATGGAGTGCTCCCTGGAGCACGTGTGTCACCTGCTGGGGCCTTGTCAGAAAATTTAAATATTTGACAGAAAAGGGCAATAACTCTGATATAAAAATTATTTGGATTATCCCCCTTTTGTGAACCAATCACACACATTGATATAAACATTTGTCAGAAGTTTCAATGTAATCCTTTGAGTAGAAAAAAAGTTATTTGAAAATGTGATGAAAAAGTGTGACGGACAGACGGACGACTGACAGCAGACAAAAAAGTAATCCGTAAGTGCCTACCATGCTACGCAGGTGACACAATAAAATGCTTAATTGAAACAATTTAATTTGATTTAAACAAAATGTTTGAAAATAACTGTAAATTAGCTCTTATACCTCTCCCATGTACAACACATATGCAGCAGAACGTTTAATTCCTAGACAAAATTGAAAACACTAAAGGCAAACGTAGAAATTGCTTGGTTAGAATAATTTCTGCTTTTTTCATAATGTTTTCAAAAGTGGTCAGCTGCAGAGTTGTCAGAAAACGTATATATATATTTATTCAAATTTCTCAGATGTAGAGACTGTAAATTTAATCTAATCACTGTCTGATATTTTAATGTTGTGTTGTATCTAATCATACAGATGCACATGCTACTATTAATCTAAACGAATGTCATCATATGTAACTATAGAAACTGTATTTAAATTTTACTGCAAAGACTTCAAAATGGTACTAATGGCTTTCCCTTAAAAATTGTTGATAGCAGGTTAAAACACCTTACAAACAAGCACGGTAAAGAGATTTACATGTAAAGTAAAATTCAGACATTAATTAACAAGACAATTGAACCCATATTCAATACAGAAAGATTACTTTGATAACTGAAATAACCTATTTTGGCTGCTTCAGTCATTATCCATGTTTGGAAAACACAATTCATTAACTTCAATGTTCAGAGCTCAAGAAATGGCATATTTTGCATGTTATTAAAGCCTTATTTCACATCCTTATGCTAATGTTACAGCTAAATTACTCAAAAGAATCATCAGAGTGAGACCAGTCTTTGAGTAGTTACTGTACCCACAACATAGGATTAAATGAGTGCTAACTGAGATATTGTGGAAGCAATTAAGACCTGCTTACTCTTCCTTACATAGTTCTTTGGCTGTTGCCGTTAATTTTGTATGCAGGGCTAAACTCGGGCAATGAAAGAAGAAATTTCCATCACAATGCTGAATGGGAACATCCTTGACTGGATATAAAGTCAATACATTGTGGATCGAGTTATTATAAAAACAAGAAACCGCTAAAGACGGTAAGGCCGGATTGTCGGCAATTTGACCTTGAAAATCGACAAACCAAGGTCAAGGTCAAAGTAACCCTAGAAATCAATGGAACTTGTTACTTTTTACTTTCAGGCAAAGTTTCAAGTTTGTAACCCTTTCCAGTCCTGAGATTTTGCCTCAACCTGAAACCAAAATGTTGACAGACAGACATCCGGACATCGCCAATCTATAGACCGGAATTGCTAGAGCAATCCGGCCAAAAATAATAAAATAATAAATAATAAAATATAAATAATATAAAACTATAAAACGGTTGAAAGCAAATTAAAACACAAGTCCATATAACTATAAAACTGTTGAAAGCAAATTAAAACGCAACTTGCCGTGATATAACTATAAAACTGTTGAAAGCTGAGTAAAACGCAATTTGCTGTGATATAACTATATAACTGTTGAAAGCAAATTAAAACGCAACTTGCCGTGATATAACTATAAAACTGTTGAAAGCTGAGTAAAACGCAATTTGCTGTGATATAACTATATAACTGTTGAAAGCAAATTAAAACGCAATTTGCAGTGATATAACTATAAAACTGTTGAAAGCAAATTAATACGCAAGTTGTCGTGATATAACTATAAAACAGTTGAAATCAAATTAAAACGAAAGTTGCCATGATATAACTATAAAACTGTTGAAAGCAAATTAAAACACAAGTTGATATAACTATAAAACTGTTGAAAGCAAATTAAAACGCAAGTTGCTGTGATGTAACTTTAACCAAAATGTTGACGGACAGACAGACAGACAGACGGGCAATAGGAACGTGAAGGTCAAGAGTTATCATGGAATTTATTTATCAAAAGAACATGTTAGTGGCTACACACAGACCAATTTTCAAGTTTGTAGCTGTTTCCATGTCCGAGATTTTGCTTCAACCAGAAACTTTAACCAAAATGTTGACGGACAGACAGACAGACAGACAGACAGGCAATAGCAACGTGAAGGTCAAGAGTTATCATGGAAATCAAAAGAACATGTTAGTGGCTACACACATACCAATTTTCAAGTTTGTAGCTGTTTCCATGTCCGAGATTTTGCTTCAACCAGAAACTTTAACCAAAATGTTGACGGACAGACAGACAGACAGACAGACGGGCAATAGGAAGGTGAAGGTGAAGAGTTATCATGGAAATCAAAAGAACATGTTAGTGGCTACACACATACCAATTTTCAAGTTTGTAGCTGTTTCCATGTCCGAGATTTTGCTTCAACCAGAAACTTTAACCAAAATGTTGACGGACAGACAGACAGACAGACAGACAGGCAATAGGAAGGTGAAGGTGAAGAGTTATCATGGAAATCAAAAGAACATGTTAGTGGCTACACACAGACCAATTTTCAAGTTTGTAGCTCTTTCCATGTCTGAGATTTTGCTTAACCAGAAACTTTAACCATTTTGCCTAACCTAAAACTTTAACCAAAATGTTGACGGACAGACAGACAGACAGACAGACAGACGGACATCGCCAATCTATAGACCGGAATTGCTTAAGCAATCCGGCCAAAAAGCCATTGAATTTGGATATGGAGGCATGTTTGGAACTAATTAGTGTAATGTAAGTGAACAAACATAATACAAAGAAATGCAAAATCTGACACTTAATCAGGCAGGCCAAATGTCAAAGTTCTAGTCACCATTTCATTTTCAATGTATGGAGAAAGCAGATAAACCAGCCAGCTGTGACGTTTGAGTAGAAGTGTAACCAAACAATGTCAGGGCGAAAAACTAACAAGACCTAATGACAGGATGTCTTTTTTTTATTATCGTAAAAAGCTGAATTAAAACTCCCCATAAAATTCACTACTTGTTGGATTGACTTGTCATTGGTTCAAACCTATGCAACTTGGATTGGATAGTGAATTGAGTCTGACACAGATCTGCCAATGCATTTCCATCCATGGACCCAACAATTAATCACTAATAATTAATTAGCTGATCCATTGGTTAAATGAATATAATTATAAATTGGTATGAACAAAATATACAGAAATCTAATCTTTATACATAATTAAATAACAATTACACAATCAATGTGATGCAAAATTACATCACATATGAACAGAGAATATCATCAGTGGTTTTAATTAAATTTACTTATCAGAAAAGCAGATAAATAAAAGACGACATACACTGTGGACAACTTTACATATGACTATGAGTGCGATACACATTTGGAACGCAATCCCAGTTTCATTTTAGACAACAAAAAGCAATGAACATGTCTGACATAATAAGAATGTTGCAAGGTGCTTACTATATACTATAGTACTATACTATATGTATACTTGCGATTGTGAGGTTGCAGCCCAAACTTGCCTTATGGCCCAGCAAAATACTCCTAATCTGCACAATTTGGTTTGGTTTGGTTTCAAACAAATAGTCAATCTAACCAGAACCTTGTAAAATGTTAACAAGATCTAACGTTTCGCCCCAATATGGTTTTGTGACAAGTAGACATATAGAAATAATATAAAAGACCTGTGACAAACTTATCTCCTAGAACGAAAAGAACATTCTCAATTTTTCCTGTCACTCGTTTCATAAAGGCCATTGAAATCATTTAGCAGCCGCCCACATGCTTCCTTTAATCATCATGCCATTTGCATACAAATAGATTGTGAAATGTGGGCCGTGACAGTTTTGCTGACAGGTTTGCGCAAGCCACTGTTCGTATGCATGACTTTTCGTAAAATGTTGCCATCAAATGTTTATGCAGTGCAGGGCCTTTTTACCAGAAATTGGGAAGAGGCCTTAGCCTTTCATTTTGGGAAATTTTAGCGCGATATTTTGCCAAATTGGGAAAAATTAGACATATAACATGTGGCTATATAAATAGTCCTTTTTACAATAACATAAGACTTTTGGTTTATATAATACAATTAAACAATCATATTACCTTAAACAAGACAAATATATATATGTAATAGTGTATTCCACTTCACTTCACTTAAAATTTTTTTTTTTTTTTTTTTTTTTTTTTAGATTTTGGGAAATATTTTTTTCCAATTGGGAAAAAAAAAACGTTTTTCCAATTGGGAAGACACCGTTTAACGGCGTCACTTATATAAGGTAAAAAGGCCCTGCAGTGCTAAACTCAGTCTCAGACAATGAAAAATGCAATTTCCGTCACTGGGAACATCTGCGACTGAATACAAAACATCTAGAATTCTTATATATTATAATGTTTGTAAAATGAACAAATGTGATGTTTGTTTGCAACAAAAATGCACTCGATATTAAAGAAAAACGCTATAATTGACACTTACTTGATAAATGTGTAGATCCGGCGGGCGAAATCTAGTAACCGATTCGCTTTCAATGTATCGAAAATGCAGGAAACCAGCCAGTGACTGTGCTTGATTATATATTCTGGGCATAATCTTGCATATTTTAAATTGTTGTTATCCCTAAATGTGTAAATAATTTATTATTTGAGATACATATTAGACAAACAAACTAAATAATCTAGGAGTTAATGATGACTTTTCCGCGCTAGATTATCGCGCACCTGTACTGAAGTTCTCTCATAGCAACAATGGAACATTCTTATTTTACCGGTCACTTGTTTCATAAAATAAACCTGATTGCACTTGATTCTGTTGTCAAAATTATGTATTTCAAGTGGAATTACGTTTTATTCAGACACTGGACTATAATTGTAAGCCTTTGTCGCTTTATATTGTTATACAATAACAATCACAACATTTCGAGTTGCACTGAAGACAGTTCCTTGACAACAAAGCCTTCGTCGCTGCGGACTACTTAGATAAACAATAAATGTTCTTGTTTAATTTATCTACGCCAATCATTTATAAGAAATGTCTTAAAAATATGAGATGATGAATAACCATAACACTTTTACGAATGCATCAACAAAAATATTTCAATTTTCGAATTATATCCAATCAGAGCGTGGGCTGCGAACCTGAAAGTCGCCCATGAAATGACATCCGGAAAAAAGGCCATACTGATTTTAATTTACCATTGAATTCTGATATATATCTTGATCTTGACTAAAGATGTTATCTAATAACTCGCTAAAGCGAGGCCGATTGCTCCGCAATCGGCCTCGCTGTGCTCGTTATTAATTAAATATTTATAACAGACTTATTATCATTTAATTTTACATTATCAAAACTAGGTACCGATTTTAAAACATACACAAGCACACTCATTATACATTTATCAAAATGTTAACGTACATTTTAAATACAAGGTTAACATACATGTTAATTACAATGTTAAAATACATGTTAATTACAATGTTAAAATACAGTCTTAAAATGTTAAAATACAGTCTTAAAATGTTAAAATACATTCTTAAAATGTTAAAATACATTCTTCAAATGTTAAAATACAATCTTAAAATGTTAAATTCCATTCTTAAAATGTAGTGATTATACAACAAAAGAACCATCATCCATTCACACCTATTAAAACCGATAACGGGGTTGACTAAAATTGGGGCCAATTCTTCTGAGTAAAATGGGGTTGATTTCGCGTGGGGTCGATTCTTCTGGCAGCCGTAGGCATAAATTGTTGTTGAGTAAAACTGATGCAGCTACAAGCTCCACATTTTCTATAAATGAGAGTGGTCAAATCGATGTGATGCCAAAAACCAGTAAGTCTATCCAATCAGTACGCGAGTGGACAGATGCATTTTTGATTTTTTTCAGCTATCTTTATAAAGAAATATCCAGGAAAAACAGGCGAACTTCTGCAATACATGTCTTTTAATAAGGGATGCGGAATCAAGATGTTTTGGCTCTTTTGCTTGGAGAACATAGGATGAAAGTTTTAGGTTGAGACAAGCTATGGAGCCTATGTCATGACTTTACAAGCTTCGCCTCAACAATCAGTAAATGGAAATTGAAGGCCTGTGGTCCGAGCTTGCTTTGCCTTTAATTCTGTTCCTGGTTGTTCTTTCAAGCAATGCAAGTATAGTCATGTTTGTCTATCATTCAAGGGTTCACATGCACAACAAAACTGAAATCAACAAGTAGACAACACTTTTCAAGGCAATAAGCCATTTCTCGCCCAACTGCAACATTCCGGGGAGGTCCTATAATTAAATGCTGAACTGTCAATACACACTAATACAGTCTATAAGCAAGCAATGGATCTTTTTGACACTTTTAGGAGGTCCTATAATCTAAGCTGTAGGTTACCAGACCCTATTTCCCAATGGGAAATGTTTATCTCCTTCCTTTTCCAAAAGGGCTATGCATATAATACATATATTTCGGCAATCACAAAGTTTTAGGCTTGCCTGATTGTTCGTCTGAAATTACCATCTCAAAGATTTTAGAAGGTTACAGACAAACACGATCTTCTGTTGACAGTAGGTTCCCTATCACGTTGGACATGTGTACAACTTAAAATGATTTGTTACTGTGAACATGAAATTTCGCTTTTTAGGGCTGCTTATACACTGGATTTTTTTGGCATTTTTAGGGTAAGTGAACTGATTGGGTCAACTACCGATCATTTTCAATCTCCAATGAGCTTAGCTGACATTCAGATGAATAAGGATAAATTTATTGTGCGCTTATGTAAGTCTAAAACTAATCAGTGTGGGTCACGTCAGTTTGTGCACATAACTGCAACCGGAGGTACATCTTGTCCTTTTTGTGGCGATTGGTTTGACAATCGCCACAATGCTAACAGAAACAACAACAACGAAAAATATTTACATAGTCGGTTTTGAACAATCGGTTGATATTTTTTTTCCTTACTGCAAACTAATTTACTCACATCCGTTATAGTTCCATCATTGATGCAGAGACGTGATTAATAATAATAATGACAGTGCTACTTTGGTACCGGATTGTTACTAATATTTGAGTTTTATCGAGACATTATCTACATAGAGTTAAAATATGTAAATATTATCTTCGTCATGATTTGGCAGATAATAAATATCATTGCGCGTTCTGCCTTGCAAATAACGGCAACTCTGATGATACTCAAATCTGGAAATTCCAAAAGGTTCTATAAATAGCTCGCGAGACCAAAAACCAGAAGAGCTTGTAAATCTCAATATTATAAACGCTTTATTTTGTAGTTGTTTAAATATATGAAAGCGTCTAGATGATAAGACTGGTTTACAAAGGTTTAAAGGACACACGATGTCAGTGTGTACACACGTTATGTATACACGTCTGCACGTTCTAGAGTCAATTAGCAATCAATGCTGACAGTGTAGCCTAATTTAGTTTGGAGATCGAGCATTATAATATATGCCTATATTTTTATAAATTGAACAGTTTGGCAAATAGTGAAATTGTGCTTTTGGAGCATGTTTTGTGTTTGTTTTTGCACTCACATTATTCGAAGCAGTTTAACAACCTCAGAGACATATAAATACACTGTGTTTATATGTCTTTGACAACCCTCAATCATGCAATGTGAAGGGACTAAATTGAACAGACCTGTTTAATATCGGACATCATTGAAACAAACACCAAACTAATGGATACTGTTTTCTCTCCTTTCTTGATAATATAGTCATTTCTAAAGTGTAAAGTATATTTTATCTTAATATGGCCTATCGACCTGGTGATAAACATGTGATTGCCCGAACAATTTAGATTACAAATAGCCATTCTAATGAGCTAAAACGGTAGTCATACCAACTAGATTTTTCATAACTTTGGAATGGCCTAATTTTGAACACATCATGACCAATTTAAGAACGTAACTAAATAATCACCAAGACAACATTCTGGCAAACTAACATTATTTTACTGTCAAAAGATGCAGGGTTGATACATTCTCAAATATACCCGCACCAGAGTCATCGCAAGCCCTACACCGATATACTGCTTGTTACTTTGCAGGATTTTCCATACGATCGCCACTACAGTGCCATTGGCGCTTTTATTCTGCTATGAAATCATATCTACAAAGCAGAACTAACAGTGCAAGTTGTCAGAACCTTTTCTGCCATTCAAATTGTAAGCCATTAAATAGTTATCAGTTTGGTGCAGTATTGTCAAAAAGTGCTAAGTTGCATGACGATAGGCATTATAAAACGCGTTCCTTCCGCATTGGCACTGCTACCTGGTTGCATCATAAAGGCATTTCTAATGATGTCATTAAAAAAATGGGTAGATGGACTTCTAATGCATTTCAGCGATACATTAGATATAATTTTATTTGAGTATGGCATATCTGCTAACATCAAGCTAAGTATTTTGCAGACTTATGGATAGTTGGAGACTCCTACTTTATTCCTAATTATCAGCTAAAGTAAGATACTTTCGTTGTTGAAATTCATTCAATTTAGGTTAAATTCCATTTCTTTATACTTATAATGTACATGTCTTGTGGGAATATGTGTGGATATACTAATTATCATCAAAAGTTGCATAATAATTAAAGTTTGCACTGTCTAAAATCAGCTAGCGTTTTCCATAACTTTCGGATTGTTGCCATTAGGGAGTAGGCTTGCGGCCGATCCAAACGGTGGTTTAGGTCTAGTGGTTGGATGTCTAACGCTAGGCCGCCTTCACGTGAGGATTACCTCCGGGGAGGCTGATTGGGATATATATGTTGTGGGGAGTGCCCCAACAGGTTGATTTTATTGGTCCAGTGATTGAATCTTACGCTGGCCACTTCCATGAGAGGAGTCACCCATGGAGGTTTAGGAGGAGTACTTGGGGAGCCGTGGCCTACTTCCTCACTTCACATATCTCTCTGGGGTTGTCCGCTAGACATGGACCATAACCGCCACACGTTATACTATGATGATGAGTACTAAAAATCTTTAAGTTGTTATGTTTACATTTATTGCAAATGTGTGCATCAAAGGATGTGGGTGTGAGGGAAATGAGACACATTAATAATGTAAAGTCAGATTGTTATTGTGTCACTTGTTTTTCATAGACTCATATAGGGGAAAAAACACTGAAAACTTTTTAAGTTTGATTAAATAAGGTGAGCGATATAGGACCATCATGGTCCTCTTGTTATTGTATCTCAATCAAACTTATACAGTAGTTAATTATCCATGAGAGCTTGGTTCATTTTGCAAACCAGCCAGATTCGGCCCTGCAGGACTGGATTATGGCCCTTGAAATTGTCAGAATTGCTATAATAGAGCTTGTGAACGCGATAAAGTCTTCAGATTTGATTGTATCTCAATCAAACTTATACGGTAGTTAGATATCTATGAGAGCTCAGTTCTTTTCGCAAACCAGCTAGATCCGCCCATGCAAGACTGGATTATGGCCCTTGAAAATTTCAAAATTGCTTTAATTGAGGTTGTGAACACAATAGAGGCTCCATTTACTAACTAATCTTCACCAAACTCAGATAGTAGTTAAATGTTGATGAGAGCTCGGTTCCTTCCGAAAACCAGCCAGATGTTTCCCTGCATGACGAGATTATGGCCATTGAAATTGTTGAAATTGCTATAATACAGCTTGTGAACACAATAGAGCCTCCATTTACTATTCAATCTTCACCAAACTTAGATAGCAGTTAAATATTGATGGGAGCTCGGTTCCTTTTGCAAACCAGCCAGATCCGCCCATGCAAGACTGGATTATGGCCCTTGACATTCTCAAAATTGCTATAATACAGCTTGTGAACACAATAGAGGGTCCATTTATCATCTGATCTTCACCAAACTTAGCTATTAGTTAAATATTGATGAGAGCTTGGATCCTTTCGAAAACCAGCCAGATGTGTCCTTGCATGACTGGATTATGGCCCTTGAAATTGATTGTTGAAATTGCTATAATACAGCTTGTGAACACAATAGAGCCTCCATTTACTATTCAAACTTCACCAAACTTAGATAGCAGTTAAATATTGATAAGAGCTTGGTTCCTTTTTCAAACCAACCAGATCCGCCCATGCAAGTCTGGATTATGGCCCTTGAAATTCTCAAAATTGCTATAATACAGCTTGTGGACACAATATAGGGTCCATTTATCATCTGATCTTCACAAAACTTAGATATTTGTTAAATATTGATGAGAGCTTGGTTCCTTTCGAAAACCAGCCAGATGTGCCCTTGCATGACTGGATTATGGCCCTTGAAATTGTCAAAATTGCTATAATACAGCTTGTGAACACAATAGAGCATCCATTTACTATCCGATCTTCACCAAACTTAGATAGTAGTTAAATATTGATGAGAGCTGGTTTCCTTTCGCAAACCAGCCAGATCTGCCTATGCCAGACTGAATTATGGCCCTTGAAATTTTAAAAATTGCTATAATAGATCTTGTGAACAAAAAAGAGCCTCCATTTACTATCCGATCTTCACCATACATACATGCTCTGGATTGAAATTGACCAAAGAACCATACCAGTAGAGCATAGGCCCTCATGGGCCTCTTGTTGTTTTTTGAAAAGCATAAACCCTTTCCTTAAATACAACAAATATGCAGCAGATAACTTTCAAATCATATAGACAAAAATATGGAAAATCTATTTAAATGAAATTAGGAAAACTTTGTGGCAAAAAGAGAAACAGTTCATTTTTGCCAATAATGTTTTCAATAGTTTCTCTCCTGAAAATAACTGGAAACAGCAAGACTAATTGGAAGTGCACAAATGTTTTTAAAAAACAATTGTTGATAGTTTGCCTACACCAGTGGCTTTTTGGGAGTTAACTTAAATGTAGTTTGCAAGACATAAGGTCTAGTCTGTACCTATCTGGGTTCTATTAAGCTAGAAACATAGTGCTGTGACATGATTACCGTTGAAAATGGCATAAAATATTATTCATTCAAATGAAGATTTCTCTTCATCAAGTAAGCTCATGGGGAACCTTCATAAGGCCATTTGTATCTGCACGGTCAAATTAAATTCTGTCAATATTTTTAACCAAGTTTATTGTGTTGTTTAACTTTGCAGTGTGATACAAAGGGATCACTATTTGTCTTTTCACATTTTAATTTATCGATCTATTAAAAAGAGGTGTTCCTTTGAACACTCTTGTTATGTATGTTTATTGTTGGTGTTTGTTACCATAATTACATCTTGCAGTTGACAGTACAGCTGATGAAGGCTTCATTGAACATAGATGATGCTGTAAAAGGAGCCACCCAGTTTGGCCAGGAGGAGGCAAGTTGCTTTTAGAACTTTAAGAACCATGGAAATAATTGCATATTGATTCTGAAGTTGCTTACAAGAGAAATAGAGGATATTTGTTCATTGTTTAGTTTATCTGTTTTTCACAGAAAAAAGTCGGGAGTATTGTGATTCACTTGTCGGCGTCTGCTGTGTTGTCACAAAACTTAAACTTAACCTCATAACTCAAAAACTGTTCAACATTTTCAAATGAAACTTGGTAAACATGTTTCTAGGAAAAAATATGCATGTCTTAACCAAGTCACATAACTCTGGCTTTAATAATTGTTCAGTAATGCCCCTTTTTTGACCAAGAAGAAATAAAACAGACAAGCATTGGTGTTCACTTGCAGCGCTCTTGTTTGGTGTTATCTCAATGACATTTTCAAAAGTTGTCTGTTGCAGATGTGTAAAATGTGTCTGTAGGTGGGAAAGGGTGAAGTAATATTGAAATCTTCTAAGAAAATAGACGTCTGCTTTTGAAATACTAACTAGTACATGAACATTTTAGTTTCCTCAAGTCATATTAATTTGACAATACACAGACCACATATGGTTGGGTCATTTTGCCATGAGGTAGTTGAGCTATACTGGTCCTCTTGCACCTGTTGTATTAAGCTTCCCTGATCACAAAACGACTTATTGTGGTTGGCATAACAAATTACATTGCATAACCCAGGTCAGCCTTCCGCCCTCTTGTTGAAGACTTGACAGATTCTAACAAAGTTTCATTGATTAAATGTTTTAAGGTCAATTGAGTCATGATAGTAGATCTCTGGTGTTATGGTTATTACTGAAAACATAATTTCAGGGCTATGCTTCTAGTCCTGTATATGAATTTGTTCTTACCTTGTAGAGTAAAGAAGTATCTGCATGGTTGTTTCTATTATGGACAAGTCAGATGATCTCAGTTCTGGATAGGCTCCTGCTGTGCATGGAATACTGGACGAGATTAGTGCACTCAGGTATTGACCCTTTCCCATAAACAACAAATCTGCAGCAGACGACTTTGAAAGCATCTTTATAAAAATATGGAAACTCTCTATAAATGAAAGTATTATTATTGAAAAAAGTTGAAAACATTATGGTAAAAGGAGAAATTGCTCTTGAGCTAAATAGTGGCAATAACTGGGTTTTTGTGTTTTGTGTCGCAAATTTTTTTTTTTGTAGAAATGTTCCTTGGATGACCCTCTATGAGATTCCTTCAAGCCATGTTGATTGGTCGAAAACATGGCCGCCAGGGGGGCGGGGCTATTTTGCCTTATATGGCTATAGTGAAAACTTGAACAATCTTCTCCTCCGAAAGTGTTTGGTCAATTTTTAATTTTTTTTTGTAGAAATGTTCCTTGGGAGACCTTTTATCAGATTCCTTCAAGCATGTTGGTTTGGTTTTTCAATGCAGCTGTCTAACCTTTTTTTTTAGCCCATTGGTGGAAAAACAATAATGCTTGTCGAGATGACTTTTGTAAAAACTCTCAGTTAAACCTCGGGTTATACAAGCATTCTGGAAACCTCTTAGAATAGTTATACAGTATCTCAGTTATATCACAGTGGACAATTTATCTAACAATACATTTCTTTTATTTCTCACACCAGAATCCCACACAACGGGAGAACAATTATGACCGAATAACAAGTACACAAATATTCCATTTAATTGAAAATGCCATGACTTACAAAGCCTCTAAAGGTATTGATTGATTGATTGATTGGGGTTTAACGCCGTTTTCAACAATTTTTCATATCACGGCGGCCAGTTTACCTATTAATGTGTTTCCTGGCTTTCTCATACCAGTAATACACACAACAATCTTTCCAAGCAACTGGCTGCTTTTCCACAATGACTGTTAGCCCATTGCAGGAAGACAAATGACGCTTGTCACAATGACTTTTGTTAAACGACGGAAAGAATGTTGGCCAAGCTGGGGTTCAAACTCACAACTCCTAGATTGAAAGCCTGCGTCGCCACCGGGGCTCGGTACCTCCAAAGGTTAATATAGGTTTAACATCAGTCCTAATTCTCCTCCAAAAGTGTCTGGCCGATTTTCAAATAATTTTGTAGAAATGTTCCTAGGGTGACCCTCTGTCCGATTCCTTCAAGCCAAGTTGATTGGTCGGAAACTATGGCTGCCAGGGGGCGGGGCTTATATAGCTAAAGTGAAAAAATAAATCAGGTGAGCGATTCCAGGGCCATCATGGCCCTCTTGTTTGACAAAATATGTTCAAAGTCGTCTGCTGCAGAATTGTCGTGTGAGGGAAAAGGTTAAAGCCTTTGTCTGGTAAAATTTAAGAAGCTTGTTTGACTAGATGGTAAACAGTGGAGATCCTGATAAGAAATTGCTGAGGCACAGGTTCATCCCAATCTTTATTTGACACAAGGTCCAAAATGTGAATTTTCTTGTGACCTTGCCCTTATGATTATTGAAAAAGAAGCTACAGTTCAGTTGATAAGACACTGTTGAGGTACATGTTGATCCCAATCTTTATTGGACACATGGTTCAAATGTGAATTTTCTTGTGACCTTGCCCTTATGTTTTTTTTTAAAAAGGGAGCTACAGTTCAGTTCCCATACTTATAAAGTCTTCTCATGTGATTGTAACATTTCTGTAATATGCATCAATGTCGTGATTGCAACAAACATAGATCCTAATCAGGTACAGAATAACCTGAATCTTAACGCTTTCCCCCGTACAACAAATCTGCAGCAGACAACTATGAAAAAACTGTGGCAAAGATATGGATAATGTCTAGAAGTAAAACAGGTTGACACTTTGAAAACATTGTGGCAAAAGCAAAGATTTATCATAATCAACAATATTTTGTCCGGCAAATTTCTTATAAACCACTGGGTGAAATTTAATATAATTTACATGAAGCTTTTATACCAAGAGGAGATGTGCATACCCTAAAGGTCTTACAATTGCATGTTATTTTACAGAGTTACAGCCCTTTTACGCCTGTCTGTCAGTACGGCCCGCATCTTAACCATGCATCGTAGGATTTGAACGAAACTTGACACAAACGTTCACCATGATGAGGCGGCGTGTCGCGCACAATACCGAGGCCTGTACCTCAAATGTCAAGGTCACACTTAGAGGTCAAAGGTCAAAATGAGTACTATTTGATAGAACTGAACCTTGTCCGGCCTTCAATTCAACCATGCATCATAGGATGTATAAGAAACTTGGCACAAACGTTCACCATGATAAGGCGGCATGTCGCGCACAGGACCCAGGCCTGTACCTCAAATGTCAAGATCACACTTACATGTCAAAGGTTGAAATGAGTACTATTTGAAAGGACTACCTTGTCTGACTCACATTTCAACCATGCATTATAGGATTTCAAAAAAACTTGGCATCAACGTTCACCATGAAGAGACGGCATGTCGCGCACAAGACCCAGGCCTGTACCTGAACCCTTTCCCTCATACGACAATTATGCAGCAGACGACTTTGAACATACTTTGTCAAAAAATAGAAAATCTCCATAATTGAATGGATAATATATGACTAAAAACTGATAAAGGAGAAATTGCTTGTTTTGAGCAATTTTTTCTTTTGTTACCATGTTTTCAAAAATCCGTCTGCTGCAAAGGCGTCAGCAAGCGTCTATATGAGGGAAAAGGTTAAAGGTCAAGGTCACCATTAAAGGTCAAACATCAAAATGAGTACTGTTTGATAGGACTACCTTGTCCGGCCCGCATCTCGACCATGCATCTTAGGATTCTCAAGTTACTGGACACGCATGTTCATGATGAGGTTGCTTGTACCTCAAAGGTCAAGGTCACACTCAGAGGTCAAAATGAGTACTGTTTGATAGTACTACCTTGTCCGGTCCGCATCTCAACCATGCACCATAGGATTATCAAGTTACTGGGCACACATGTTCACCATGAGGAGGTGGCTTGTACCTCAAAGGTCATGGTCAAAAGTCAAAATGAGTACTGTTTGGCAGGACTACCTATCGGTCGGTCGGTCGGAATCCATAATTTGAGTCAAGGTGCTGTTTTGGGGGTATTTATCATCTTCACTGATAGTTCTAGTTTGAAACGTGTTTGAAAGCATTGTGTGAAAAGGAGGAATTGCTCATTGTCAGCAATAGCTCCATTTTCAATATTCGAACTGTTATAGTATCACGTAAAGGGTAACCACTTTCCTTGTGCAGCAGACGACAATCGAAAACATTGTGACAAAAGGAGAAATTGCTTATCTACTTTTCCACAATGGTTTCAACTCCTTTCAATAATTTCATTTATAGTGATTTGCACATTTCTCTATATAATGTGTAATGAATTTTTAATATAAAAAAATACTCTATTTCTTGATATCAAGAAATCCATTTTCTGATATCAAAAAATTATTTTCTCATATCAAAAAATAAGGAATAAATAGTAAAACGGCGCCTCATAGTTATCCCGCAAGAGGTCAAAAACATGTACTATACCTTGCCGTGTGATGGAATCCGCTCTGGTCGAGTGGTTAGCGTCGGGGATTACGAAACCGGGTGTCCCGGGTTCGATCCTCAGTCGCAGCACTACGGTCATCGTGGAGTGCCCTTGGGCAAGGCACATTTTCTAGCCTAGTACTGGTTTGTTTACCCAGGCATCATGAATAAGTGAACTGTCGTCGTGGTATAACTGAAATAATGTTGAAAGCGGCGTAAAACCCCAATAAATGAAATGAAATAACCTTGCCTTGTACGTGCTGTTAGATCGCACGAGAGGTCAAAAACACGTATTCATACTTTACCATGTCTTGGTATTAACCTACATGCTGTTAGACCGCGCGTCATGTAGACGCGATTAGAGACCTGTGAAACAGACAACATTTGAAAACATTGGGGCAAAAGGAGAAACTACTCATAGTTAGCAATTTCTTTTTTTACCACAATGTTCTCAACTTAATGCAATAATTGTTCTGTCGTTCATAGTTTCAGCAGAAGAAATAAAGTTGAAAACATTGTTGCATAAGGAGCAGTTGTTTTCAGAAGTGGTTTAGTTTGTTTTATTCATGTTTTTCTCTGTTGTGATCCTTATTTCAGTTATATCACAGCTAGACATCTTCCCAATGCTGTAATCATTTTCCTCTAACCCTTTCCCACATACATACATAAATGAATGTATTATTCAATAGCGGGTAAAGCATTGAAATAAAAGGAGCAATTGCTCATGTTTTCAGAAGCAGTTTTGGACATTACTTCAGTTATATCACGGCAACTGTTTATTTATTTCTATCCGAAATTCATCCCAGAAGATGTCTGTATCTGGGAAAGGGTTAATGTCTATGGGCTTCTGTGATTGAAAGTTAGATCTTTGAATAGAGTTAAATTACTAAATAGTTGTGGGAAGTGGCATAACACAATCTGCATGATGGAAATGGGTAAATGTATTCACCGGGTTTCACACCCCTGCAGGCCACAGAGCCATTCTTCAATCAATAACTTTCATGTAACCCACATGCACACATCTATTTAAATAACCATTCAATAGAATTGAAATTAATCTTGTAAAAAGAGTAATTGCTTATCATGTTTTTTCAAAGCTGTTTTGTTTGATTAGTTTGGGCTTTACGCTGTTGTTAATGTTATTTCGTTCATACCGCTTCCAGACCCTTCTCACATGCTGTAATAACCTTCATGTAACCCTTTCCCCACATGCAGTAATCTCTATAAATGAAGTAATCAATATAGAGTTGAAAACATTGTAAAAAATGAATCTTTGGTAAGACTGAAGTACACTCTACCACTGATTTCTCAGATAGAATTCCTAGTTTTAGGCCACGTATACCAGTAATTACTGTAAAGTTGCGCAAGGTGTAGGCTGCATTTCAATGAGCTCTCGGTAGTATGATGTATGTGGCTATTTTCATCATAATATATTCCAGCAATGGTGAGTGAACTCATTTCACGGATTACAACACCTCAAATTGAGTTGAGTTGATTATTGGAAATTTAACCATGGATAGAGCTAATCTCCCCATATTGAGAGTATAACCCTTTCCCACATACAACACATATGATGCGGACGACTTAGAAAACTATTGAAATGCGTTGAAAACAGTTTGGCAAAAGGAGGAATTGCTCTTTATGAGAAATCTCACTTTTACAAGATGTATTCTAAACTTGTCTGCTGCATCTAAGACTAGACTGCAGGATTTTAGATGTATTTCACATATACAACACAGCTGAAGTAGATGCATAAGAGAAAATAAATGGAAGAAATGTCTATGAAGGAAATGTGTTGTCAAAAAGAGAAATATAACTCATGAAAAAATTCTCTTTTTTCCACAGAGTTTGTAGTTGTCTGCTGCAGATGCATATAAAATTAGGGTTATAGCTTATCACATATAACAAATCTGCAAACGCTCTGAAAATGTTGGTCAAAGGAAAAACTACTCAACATGAAATTTTTATCCATTTGTAATTATTTAAATTCAACTGCTGCAGAGGCGTTACAAGTTGTCTAGATGATGACAATTATTGAGACATGTCACGTGCAAGTTGTAATCGAGTAACCAAGTAACATCTAAATTTGCATAAATAACAAGTTTTTGATTGGCTCAAGATAAATTTCAAGTTTAGTTCACTCACTAGGTTACTAAAAGATCATAGTTCATCTTATAGCTGACAATAAACTCGTGTTCTAAAGTTAAACAGGATTAAATTAGTTTTTTAACTTGATGTCTCGGGTAAACTCTTATAGATATTCTGGCTTTGCCTCATTTATGATATATTCTTCGGTCCCCGCTTTCTCTCTCTGAAGAATTACTACATGTTATATTACGGCAACAGTTTCACTCATTCATGATCCCTGGGTAAACAAACCAGTACTAGGCTAGGAAAATGTGCCTTGCCCCAGGGCACTCCACCATGACTACAACGCCGCGACTGACGCCCGTTTACAAATCCCCGCCGCTTAAGAGTAAAACAAAAGTACAATACATTTATTTCAAATTTCGATATTTCTGAAACATATATTCCTGATATTATGATGTTTATTTGCGTATTGCCTACTAGAATGACGAAGGTACTGTGTTTTATCGGATAATTCTTCATTGAGATGTCATCTTAATTATAAAGGTACGTTGAGTTTATTTAAAAAAAAAATCAAACATGTATGGTGACGATGAATGTTCTCTTTGTTTGTTTGGTGTTAGGCAGCTTACTTAATGTCTTTAATAATTTAAAAATAGATTGACAATTTGCTGGCACAACTTGTAGCAGTTGAAATGGTTATATAACTTTTCCAACTGTGTCCGTTTTTGTTGATCTATAGCTATTCAAAATATTTATGTACGAAATAAGCTTCTATTTATATTATATTTCAACTATTTTAAATAATTCATTACTAACTGTTACTAGGCTGAGCCATTTAACTACTTAACTAAATAATTGTAATGAAGATTGGCGAATTCACCCCAAGATCTTGAACAATAATTAACAGATTGTATTTTATGTAGGGCAGGATTAAATAATTTTCCTATTTTACAATTTCATAAAATCTACTAGAAGATTGCACATATATGGTTTATGGACAGATTCATTTGGATTTCAAAAGGTACGCAGAATTTATTCCATGTTTTGATATTTCTTAAACATTTATTCCTTCAATTTAAACATTATTTTAGTTGTATCACGGCGACAGTGTCACTTATTCATGATCCCTGGGTAAACAAACCAGTACTAGGCTAGGAAATGTGCCTTGCCCCAGGGCACTCCACCATTACTACAGCGCCGCGACTGTGGATCAAACCCGGGATGCCCGGTTCCAAATCTCCGACGCTAAACCACTAGGCCACTGCGGATTCTTACCATTGGATTATTCCTAAACATGTATTTCTTCAATTTACCTGATATAATTATGTTTATGTGCGTATTGTCTACTAGAGAAGGTACTGTGTGTGTTTTGGAAATGCTTCATCAAGATTAAAGGTACATAGTCTTAATTTCACAAATATAACTAAAACCTGTATGTTTGCAAATGCTATAATCATGTAGGAAAGGGTTGGAATATTAACATTCATTTAATAAATTATCGTTGGGATTTTCCGTTCGCAAAGTTCGGACAGGCTACAAGGGCTTGACTATTGGAATAGGAAAATTCAAATGCCAATTTCAAATCAAAAATCCTTTTTTTTTAAATGTTATGTTCAAGTAGGAGAAAGGGTTAGATTATTAACATTCATTTTGATAAATTTTCATTGAAATTGAAGTTGGGATTTTCCGTTTGCAAAGTTCGGCAAGGCTACAAGGGAAATAGGACAATTTAAATATTGATTTCAAATCAAAAATGTGTTTTTCAAATGGTATGTTCATGTAGGAGAAATGGTTGGATTATTAACATTCATTATAATTAATTATCATTGAAATTGAAGTTTGGATTTTCCTTTTGCAAAGTTCGGCCAGGCTACAAGGGCATAGGAACATTTAAATGCAGATTTCAAACCATAGGTACCAGTTACCTAGTGTGTTTTGCGAAAAAGCCAGTACACACGCGTTAAGTTATATCACGGCCACAGTTCACTTATTCATGATCCCTGGGTTAACAAACAAGTACTAGGGTAAGAAATGTGCCTTGCCTCAGGGCATTCCACTTAACATTCATTTTGATAAATTTTCATTGAAATTGAAGTTGGGATTTTCCGTTTGCAAAGTTCGGCAAGGCTACAAGTGCTTGACTCTTGGAATAGGAAAGTTTAAATGCAGATTTCAAATAAAAAGAGATGTTTTCAATTGTTATGTTGATCTAGGAAATGGTTGGATTATTAACATTAATCTTGATAAATTAGCATTGAAGCTGAGATTTTCCGTTTGCAAAGTTCGGCCAGGCTACAAGGGCAAAAGGAAAATTTAAATGCAGATTTCAAATTAAAAATGTGTTTTTCAAATGATATGTTCATGTAGGAAATGTGGTTGGATTATTAACATGCATTTTAATAAATTATCATTGAAATTGAAGTTTGGATTTTCCGTTTGCAAAGTTCGGCGAGGCTACAAGGGCTTGACTCTTGGAATAGGAACATGTAAATGCAGATTTCAAATCAAAGATATGTTTTTCAAAAGTTATGTTCATGTAGGAGAAATACACGCGTTAAGTTATCACGCGGTTGCGGATCAAACCCATATCCACGACGCTAATCACTAGGCCACGGCGGATTCCTATATGTTCATGTAAGAAAGGGCTGGATTATATTATACATATAATAATTGCTAGCCGTTGTCATTTCTGTTAAAATCTTATAAAGCAATCATTGTTTATATTGTATGTATTATGATGCTGGAGAAGTGGATGTTCAATCCTATAGAAATCTACAACTGACTTTAAAAGATCGTGCGGGATAACAACGATATTGTGAGACGCTTAAGCACCACATACGGCAATCCAAACCTTCTGTACAATTGTGTATGACTGTACTTAGAAAAGAATCCGAGAACGCCAACTGACAGAACCCTGTTCTTTCCAAAACTTAACGAAGGTATAACAGACGTCCGAATAACGTAAATCGTAGGACGAACAACTAGCTGGAAGGTAATTAAATACACTACAACAATGACATACTAGTTTACTATATCGTTGTTTTATCGAAACACTGTGAAATATGACGAAATACTATTTTACTATACCGTAAGTGTGTGGAAACTTGGTGAAATTTGGAAAATGTCGTCTGAATGGAATCATGGATAAATAGAGGCATGCAACGTTTTATTAAGTGATTTAAAAAAAATATATACTTGTACTGTTGAAATTATTATTGGATTTGTATCATTTTATATACCTGTACATGTATTTATATAATTTCAGATTGACATCGACTTAAACACCAGTTGAAGCAACCAAACACCAACACCCAACAAGTGTTAGTTAAGACTTTTTACCGAGAAAGTCAACTTTAAAATCCATCTTGGAATCTCGTGACAATTTAGACATTATACTGTCACTCTTGTTTAATTGTATACATTGTTGTATATTGTATTATCCTTTTCCAACAAATAGACGCTTTCTGATTCATAGTCTAAATTCCTTATTTGAGCCTGTGCATTGGAAAAGGTCAGTCTGAGCAATCGCAGTCTTATCAATATTTCCGCTGTTCACATAACATATATACGCTTTTTAAGATGCTTCTGTCAAGTTTTGTATATGCTTATAAGACTGAGCAAATACACAATCTGATCTAAACCTAAACTGTTCAACTTGCGACAATATTTGCAACTGTATTTAATAATTTAGATTCAATTTATATAGGTTTACCCATATTTTTGCTCAGCTGTTTTCAAAGTTGTCTGCTGCAGATTTGTAATTAGTGGGAAAGGGTTACGGCATTTTGATTAGTATAGATCCAGATCATCATGTGCATCCACACAGCTAGATTTGAATCTTCACTGTTTAACAATTAGTCATAGAAGGTTTTCGAAAAATATCTTAAAACATTATCTATTTTAATTCTTCAGTTTGGATGCACAGTCGGATATTTATCTTCAGATATATTATTTATCTAATACATACGCCTGTGCATCACAAAAAGTACAATTATGCGTTTGTGAAAAGTTTAGATTCAGTTCATTATACCTTTTCCCATGCACTTGCTCATTTGAGACTCGCACCCTAGTTTGCTCAGTGTGCCGATTATTTCTAGTATTTCTTGTGTCTGTATGCATAGGATTATTTGTGTATTACATATTATTGCTGGAAAACGCATTTTTCCATACCTATGAATTTATTCCTGCAAAAGTTGTATGTCATGTTCGTAACACTTTCCCACCTGTAGCAGACAGTTTTTGAAAACATTGTGACAAACAGCATTGCTTAAAACGCAATTTCTCATTTTGCAATAATGATATCAACTTTTAAAGAAAGTATACCTTTATTTATAGAGAGCTTCCGTGATTTGACCAAGGTGTTTTTAAAAGTAAATAAGCAGTGATTCACCTAAACAGACGCCTTTTGAAAACAATGTGACAAAAGGATAATTGTCCAAAGCTTTATTTAATAGTTGGCCCAGTGTGTTTCAATAATCTGTAGCATAGGATTATTTGTGTAATAACAGATATATTGTTGTTGGCAAAACACATTTTTCTATTATCTCTGTAATTATTAATGTAATGGTTGTATGTCATGTTCTTAACCCTTTTGCCATTAGTAGCAGACCACTTTTGAAAACATTGTTTTCAACTTTTCACTTTAATTACACCTTTATTTATAGAGTTTCCTTGTGTTTACCTAGATATTTTTAATAATAATGAATGAGCAGTGATCCACCAAACAAACTTTAACACTTTCCTGTCTGTACAGACGACTTTTAACAATATTGTGACAAAAGGTTAGTGTTCAAAATGAGCAATTTCTACTTTTGACCAATGCTTTTAACTCTATTTAATAATTGAAATGTATTTATATCGGTTTTCCTTATTTTTGCTCAGCTGTTTTTTAAGTGAATATGCACTGTTTACCAATTACGTTATTGAAGGTTTTTTAAAAGACTTCTAAATATATATATATATATTTGAATCATTCAGCTAGGAAGCATAGGCAGATATTTAACTACATTTGTATTGCATCGCAAAAGGTACAAGTTTGCATAAATGTATATAAGCAATAGCAGTCTAATCAATTTCTACGTAGTTTTCATTATAAGTTTATAACATATACATGCTTTGTTAGATGCTTCTGTCAAGTTGTGTAAATGCTTATAATACAGGTCAGATGTACAGTGTTCATTTGTGCAAATGTGTACCTTTTCCCATGTACCTGCTCAGTTGATATACACACCCTATCATGTTGTGGATGAGCATAAGAGTTTGCTTTGTGTGCCGATTCTATCTTGTATCTGAAGCATATCATTATTTGTGTAAACATGGATACAGTGTTGGCTAATATGTTTGTTATAGAATACTTACGTGTCATTTAATAACTTATATATGATCTCAAACCCGTTTAATGTCATCCAAAAAAAATCTCCGCGTACTGCTTATTATAATTAGTATTAGAACATTATCATAAGCCTATTATAAAAACGCTGCTTTGTACGAATTACTTAATTTGTTTAACAGTGGGCAAATGTAATATATATACTCCTTCTGTGGTACCGGGAAATATCGCTTGTCATTCTAGTCGAGCATGTCCCTGGTTCACACCCGGTTTCCCCGCTTCGGAACTCCGTTAGTGGAACTCTTTGCCACCAAAGTCGATCATCGGCTGCTACTGTCGCCGATGTACGACCCTGTAGCATGGGCAGTGGACGCATTGACCCTCGATTGGGACCTTCTGTTCGGGTACACTTCCCCCCGTTCGTGATGATCCCAATCATGCTTCAGAAAATCCCTCGCTCTCAGCAGTACACAGTCCTACTGACAGCCCCCTTTTGGCATTGGAGGTCATGGTTTAAGGACCTACCGAGTTGTCTCGCGGATGTTCCTCGTAGCATTCTTATTCGAAAATATTCTGTTAGAGCAGCTGGGTCGGCGTTTTCATGTCAACCCGGCTATTCTACATCTTCACGCTTAGATGTTATCCAGCGATCAATTAGAGACTTTTCTGAGAAAGTTGCCTCTCGTTTCGATGAATCTAGACGGCTGTCCATTAGAATTGTCTTTGATGCTAAGTGGTCAGTCATAATCGATTTTAGAAGTCAGAACAAGTAGAGAACCGGAGGGAGAAAAGAAAGCTGTGATTTGAATAAATATTTGTGTTAATCATAAAATAGTACAAATCACAGCCAAGGAATGAGAGTAAAAGTTTGGCTGACATACATTAAACTCATGTATCAATTTGATGTTTTGAAAATAATTCAGATATCCTGTAAATCCTTATCATGCATTAATTAAATAAAACAACCGGCACACATGTTGTATACCCATTCACTGATGAAAATATAACCAATTTACATATCGAGCTAGGCTTAAAAAAGACTTCAGTTAAGGTAACATCAGCACCAACAGATCGTGCCCATCACACATATTTGGATAACACTAGAATTTGTTACTGTACTATAAGCGGTACTCGGAGAATTTCTTGGAAGGAATAAATCGGATTTGAGATTATATATCGGGTATTAAATGACGGGTAAATATTATATAATAAAAATACGTTAAGACTTAAACAAACAGACGATCTTTGAAAACGTTGTGACAAAAGAAGAAATTGCTCAAAACGAACAATTTCTCCTTTTGCCACAATGTTTACAACTCTATTGATATAGTGCTTTCCATATTTCTACTCAGTTGTTTATATACTTTTAATTTAAAGTTCTCTGTTACAGCAGTATGGCAGAGAACGTGTGTCGTAACATATACGAATCACAAACGAAATCAATGTGACAAAAATATAATTGTTCAAAGCTTTATTTATTATTTTAATACAGTTTGCTCAGTGTGCGGATTGTTACTACAATCTGTTATTTTCACTTTAATTATACCTTTATTTATAGAGTTTCCTTGTTTTTAGCTAGATGTAGATGTTTTTAACTCTTCATATTAATTATACCTTTATGTATAGAGTGTTCTTGTTTTTACCTACATGTTTTCAATAATGATAAATAAGCAGTGATCCACCAAACAAAGTTTAACACTTTCCCGTCTGTAACAGACGACTTTTGAAAACATTGTGACAAAAGGTTAGTGTTCAAAATGAGCAATTTTTCCTTTTGCCGCAATGCTTTTAACAAAGCATTGCCGCAATGCTTTTAACAAAGCATTTGTGATCAGCACATATCTAGATCATCCTGTACATCCTCACAGCTGAATCTGAATATGCACTGTTTGCAAATTAAGTCATAGAAGGAATTTCAAAATACTTCTAAAAACATATCTATTTGAATAATTCAGCTTGGAGGCATAGGCAAATATTTATGTAAAAACGGATAAAGTGTTGGCTATTAAATATGTTTATTATAGAATATTAAAGTGTCATTTAATAACTTATATATGATCTCAAACCCGTTTAATGTCATCCAAAAAAATCTCCGCATACGGCTTAGGCTTATGATAATGTTCTAATAATAATTGTAATAAGCAGTACGCGGAGTATTTATATAGTGCTTTCCATATTTCTACTCAGTTGTTTATATACCTTTAAATTAAAGTTCTCTGTTACAGCAGAGTTTATGTTTAATTCAAAACAAAGGTTAACAGGATCACTGCTGAAAGTGGGCGAAAACGCTAATTTTTTCATCACAAATTATGAGATGCATGTCTATGTACGATTGCGCAGGTTTTCCAGAGTTTTACATTTAAAAATGTTTTTATCTCTGTTTTTTACCCCTGGGTCAATTGAATGATTTCTGTGTCACAGTGCCATGTTTATTTTCATGTTTATGTTTATGTTAATTGATTAAAATCGCTATCTTTCCCATGCAAAATATGTTTGTTTGCGTTTAGTAAACTTATAGAGTGTTTCCATGTTTCCATGTTTTTACGTAGATATTTGAAATAAAGAATAATAATAATAATAATAATAATAAAATCTTTATTTAACGAAGGTTGCACATTAAGTAATATAACAAATGAATTGCATATGACTTATCTGCCATGTGGCCTTCAAATAGAAACTACATTTCAATTTGAATAAGGTGAATGTTAGTATGATACTATGATACAATGTACTTAAGATGGTGAATGATAGATGAGAACATGAAATGATAAAACAGTAGGCAGACACAAATGAACTGTTATGTTTGCTTTTATGCAAATATAAACATTGATATTCAACATGTTATTGAATTAAGTTGTTATTGGGATAGGGTCTTATTTTTCTTGTAGTAAGTGATATTTCACTCTATTTTTGAAAGTTTTATTGTTGCTGATATTGCGAATTTCCAATGGTAATTCATTCCAAACACGCATTCCATAGAAGGTAAATGTATTTTTGCCGTAGTTAGTGCGAGGTATATAGGGTAGAGTAAGATCATTGTTTGTTTGTGATCTCAGAGTATACGATTGGTTTTTAGATATTGTTATTACATCATTCATATAGGACGGCGTCATGTTGTTAATTGTTTTATGAATGAGAACCGCAGCATGGTAACGACATCTTTTGTCAAAATTAAGCCAACCCATTGATTGTAGAATACACTCGGAATTTGATCTTTTGGCTTGGTTTAGAACCAGTCTTGCGGCTCGTTTTTGAAGCTTAATAATTTTTATTGCGTTTTTTCTTTGACAAGTACCCCAAATATGGCAACAATAATCAAGCAGTGGTACAATGTAGGCATTGTAGAACATCGTTTTCATGTCAAAAGTGATGAGGTAAGATATTCGTTTAAGCAATGAAATTTTGGTGTTAATATTTTTACTGACTTTCGTCACTTGAGTGTTCCACGAGAGTGTTTGGTCAATATAAATCCCTAATATTTTTTGTTCAGTTACATTGTTTAAAGCTACATTATCTATTGTCAATTTAAGTTTACTTGAAGATTTTATTTTGTTGGCTGTTCCAATAAGCATACATTTCGTTTTCGAGGGATTGATCGCCATGTTGTTAACTTTACACCAATTTGCAGAATGAGCAGTTATCCATCAAACAAACTGTTACCTTCTCCTGTCTGCAGCAGACGACTTTTGAAAACATTGTGACGGAAGGAGAGTGTTGACAATTTTGACACAATTCTTTAATCTTGATTAAATAATATAAATTCAATTTAAAAAGGTTTTCCATATGTTAAGGCATTTGGGATCGGTACAGATCCAGATCATCCCTCGCATCAACTGGATCTGAATATGCACTGTTTGGCAATAAGTCCTAGGTTTTCGAAAAACTTCAAAAAACATATATATTTGAATCCTTCAGCTTGGAATCATAGGCAGATAAGTATTTACAGTAAAACATACACCTGTGCATCGCAAAAGGTACACTTTTGCGTTTGATTCAGATCAGTATAAGCAATCGCAGTCTAATCACTATCTACGCTGTTCACATATAAAGTAAACAGGCTGATCTGAACCTACATTGTTAATATTGTTTTCACTTCTACTTGCCGAGCCCCGGTAGCTCGGTCGATAGCGACGCGGCTGTCAATCCAGGGGTTGTGAGTTCGAATCCCGGCTCGGCCAATTTTCTTTCCGACGATTGACAAAAGTCAATGCGTCATTCGTCTTCCACCAATGGGCTAAGTCTATGTGGAAAAGCAGCCAGTTGCTTGGGAAGATTGTTGTGTGGAGTACTGGTGTGAGAAAACCAGGAAATGCATGAGTAGGTGATCTGGCCGCCGTGATATAACTGAGAAATTGTTAAAAATGGCGTTAAATCAATCAATCACTTCTACTTAAAAATTTGAATTCAATTTCTATAGGTTGTTCATATTTTTGCTCAGTTGTTTTCAAAGTAGTCGGTTGCAGATTTGTTGTAAGCGGGAAACGGTTAATTCATTTCTGATCGGTACAGATCCAGATGTTTTACGCCACTTTTGATATTGATCATTTATTTAAGGGCGTTTCCTGTGTAAGTTAACGGTACTAATGGTCAATTTGTCCTGACAACAGCTAGTTAGTCGAAATGCTAACGGCGCAACTCTGAGCGCCAAGGAGGGTCTTCCTATTGTATACATTGAACTAATTCGAACACATAATTATTATTTATTCACCAATAAGGAAATTAATTACCATAAGACAGTCGTGCAGAGGTCGAGTTCGAGTCCAGTGATGATCGCGTTCTGACATTGGGATTCTTCAACACAAGCGGCGCGATGCAAGACATCGAGCGTGATTTATATAAGTTGACCTAATTCGAACACATTATTATTATTTATTCACCAATAAGGAACATAATTACCATAAGCGATATACCTTTTGCATTCTGTTCGTAAGAAAATCAAACCATCCGACTACACAGGCGCCATGCTTTTTATATGAGCCACGTCAGACAAAAACAGGGTCTTAATGCACCCGATACTGCTTTGGCATAATACAATACGGATTTGGGGCGAAAATAGGTAGGCTACAATCTAGCTTTTCTGCATTGTTACATTGGCAGAGCGTTCACATCAGGTGCCATCCATTCGTGTGGAAGACAGTCTTGCAGAGGTCGAGTTTGAGTCCCGTGATGAGCGCGTTCTGACTTTGGGACTTTTTATCACAAACTGCGCGAGTACTGGTTACGTCTCCAGGCAACAGACATCGACCGTGATTTATATAAGCTGAAAGCTTGTTTCGCAGTTGATGTTAACTAGACTGTCTTTCCGGGTTTTTTTTACCATCCATCCGTATATCTATCCATCACGGTCTGCATTAACTGTGCTATGCGTTTATCTGTTTGGCAGATTCATTTCAGGGTCACACCTATACATTGTGATCAGGAGAACGAAACAATATTTCGAACGTAAATATGATGCGAGTTTTTTTAGGTATAATCTACATTTGCCATGCTTTTTCTTCAGCCATTGTCTCAATAAAGTTTCAGTGTATCAATTTCAAACTTGGTATAAAGGAAACTTATGACCTGCAGATATGCATTGCACAACAAACACAACTCTAGCATGCTTTCGATTGTCTGTCATTTACATGTTTAAGCATGATTCCAATATACAGTTTGATATTTAGCGTCCACTGAACAGTAAATATTATACTTAAGGGTCGATGCAATGTTTGTCAATCTTTTGTAATTAATGATTTTATTTTGGTTATGACGACTGACTGGCTGGCGTCAGGATACATGTACCAGAAATACTGGTAACTTATCCAAGGAAAACCCGTGATATAACTGAAATATTGTTGAAAGCGCCGTAAAACACCAAACAATCAATCTAATAACGGTCTAAAGAACAGTTCATAAACATGTCGATCATGTGGTGGTTTTTTTTCAGTCCTCTGTTGCAGACTTTTTTTGTGTGTGAAAGGATTACGGTCCATAAATCTATGACTGGTATGATTATTTTTCGAAGGGAGAATACATAGCTGTAGGTAATAGAATTATAATGTTGATTCTCACGCATGCCTTTGTTTTCCTACTTTGTTACTTTGTACATGTAGAGCAGGGACATTATATTACAGGGATATGAAACGCGTGCGGTTACATCAGCCTTATCAGTAATATGTTCGCCTCGCTTCGTACAGGTGTCGCTATTTTGTTTTACCCATTCCGGTAGATAACAGCCTTAACTTGCGTAAGATAACGGTTACTTGCGCGTAAACCACGATTCTCCGACATAAATAATCGAAATTCTTTAAAAAGTACCAAGCGAAGTAAATACCTATAGGACAATACACCCATGGGACAATACAACCCTAGGATATTTACCCATTGACAAAAACCCCAGTCGTATTATAGAACAATCTTGTTTATACCCCCCAAAAACAAAGTTTTGAGGGGTATATAGGAGTCACTGTGTCGGCCTATTTCATACAAAACACTAGGTGGAATTCAATACAATTTTACATGCATGTTATTTTACAGAGTTATGGCCCTTTTACTTATTAAGTAAGCCATATTTTGTCCGGCCTATACAATACAAACTACTTGGTGGAATTCAATAAAATTTTACATGAAGCTTATATAACAAGAGGAGATGTGCATATCCTAAAGGGGTTACAATTGCATTTTATTTTACAGAGTTATGGCCCTTTTACTTATTAATTATGGCCATTTTACTTATTAAGTAAGCCATATTTTGTCCGGCCTAATTCATACAAACCACTGGGTGGAATTCAATACAATTTTACATGAAGCTTCTATACCAAAAGGAGATGTGCATATCCTAAAGGGGTTACAATTGCATGTTATTTTACAGAGTTATGGCCCTCCTACTTATTAAGTAAGGCATATTTTGTCCGGCCTATTTCATACAAACCACTTGGTGGAATTCAATAAAATGTTACATGAAGCTTCTATACCAAGAGGAGATATGCATATCCTAAAGGGGTTACAATTGCATATTATTTTACAGAGTTATGGCCCTTTTACTTATTAATTATTGCCATTTTACTTATTAAGTAAGCCATATTTTGTCCTGCCTATTTCATACAAACCACTGGGTGGAATTCAATACAATTCTTTTTCGTTTAAAGAATTTTGTACGGTCTTACCTGAGATCTGGTGCGCATGCGCGGATCACTTGTTGGTTGCGATTTCCGCAAGCGAGCACGCACCTATTTGATTAAAGTAAATTGATCGTAGATCAATAAAAAAGAATTATACGAGTGTAACTCGTATATTAAAAGGTGCATGATAAATTAATTTTATCGAAGGATTAGCCATTTTGTGTTGTCACGGAGTTGAAAAATGTGATAAGGAAGTTAATAGTGTCTTTGCCGAAATAAATGACCTTTTCCTGAATGGGATTGAAGAGGAACGCTATTCAGAATTAGTGAAAGACGAAAATAACTGCAGACCCGTTAATTGTGAAGGGCTGACAGTAGTAAGAATGAACCAGTTAATCTGGGATGCTATTTCGCCTGCTGCACGTACACATGATAGAAAATTACAGAATATTGAAGCCTCAATAGTAAAAAGTGCAACATTGTTGACCAATGTAGTGGATTCTATGGCTAGAAGTGAAAACGGTGACAATAAGACTGATAAGACTCATTGATCGATAATTGCAATGATGCTTTGGCCCTGCTGGGCCATGCTAATAGACAGGTAAATCTAACCAGGAAAGATTTCCTCAGGCCAGAAATGAAGCAGGAATTCGGTCACCTCTGTAGTCAAAGTAGACCATACACAAAATTCCTGTTTGACGATGATGTCTCGAAGTCCGCAAAGGAAATAGAGGACTGTTCTAAGATCAGTTATAAAATGTTTCAAAACAAAGCGTACAGAGGCCCAACACGCAGAGGTGCAATGAGAGGTAGATTTAGAGGAAACTTTTCTCCTCGCTTTAGAGGCAGAGGGCGTGGGTTTCAAGAACAGGGAACGTCGTCACAGTACGAGTAAAAAAACTACCGAGGCAGGGGATCTCGGACGTACAAACAATAAAACAGGTGAGCCCTTTTTTCAAAGCAGGTAGAATAGCAAAATTTATACAAGAATGGAAAAAATTAACAACTGATCCATTCATTCTTGATATTGTAAAAAATTGTCACATAGATTTAGACACATGTAAAGAGATTAAAAGTAATTGCGTACAGTATAAATTTGAGTTCTTTGAAGAGACCATTATTGACAAAGAAATAGAAAAATTATTGGAAATAGAAGTCCTTGTAAAAGTTGAGCCTGAACAGGGGCAAATACTATCCCCAATATTTTTTAGGGAAAAAAGTAATAATGAATACAGATTAGTAATAAATCTAAAGAAAGTGAATGAGTGCATTCCATACAAACATTTTGAAAGGAAACATTCGAGAAGACGTTAACACTTGTTACAGAAGCTTTATGGTTTCTGTTGATTTGCGTCATGCCTATTACTCAGTAAAAATTGCTGAAGAGCAAAGAAAATATTTCTGCTTCATTTGGAAAGGGAAAACTTATCAATATACATGTATGCCGATGGGGGTTTGTGAAGGACCTCGTTTATTTACACAATTGTTAGAACCGGTGTACTCAAAACTGAGGAACGAAGGCTATGTTAACTCGGGTTATATTGATGACAGTATCCTTATGGGAGATACAATTGTCAAATGCTCAAATAATGTTGATGCCACAGTTAACCTCATGATAAATAATGATAAATCAATATTCATTCCATGTAAACAGATACCATATTTGGGGAAATTAATTGACTCAGAGAAAATGATTGTCACTTTGCCAATGGATAGACAGAAAAAGATAACTGACGCATGTAGAAATTTGTCATGCAAAATGTGGGCATCAATAAGAAAAGTAGCACAAGTTATTGGCATGTTGGTTGCTAGTTTTTCGACCGTTGAACTGGGTAAAATGTTCTATAGACAGTTGGAAAAAAGTAAAACTGTAGCTCTGAAAAAACATAAGGGGAATTACGATGCAATAACATATATTAGCCTACCTATGAAACAGGAACTTAGCTGGTGGATAAAAAATATACAGCTACAGTATAGGAAAATATGCAGACCTAACCCTACAATAGTTCTAGAAACGGATGCATCATTGAAAGGTTGGGGTGCAAAGCTTAATGTTCAAAAAATTGGAGGCCGATGTACAACGGTAGAGAAACAAGAACATATAAATGTGTTAGAATTACTGGCAATTTTTTATGCACTGAAAGCATTTACACGGTTCTTTGAGGGTCAAAATATAAAAGTTATGTCTGACAATACAACTGCTGTAAATTATGTCAATAACATGGGGGGTATTGCTTCTAAAAAATGTAATAGTGTCAGTTGAAAGATATGGGAATGGTGTATTCAACATAACATTTGGCTAACATGTTCGCATATATCAGGAAAATTAAACTATGAAGCAGACAGAAAATCAAGAATATTCAAAGATAATTTAGAATGGAAACTGGATGAAAATATATTTAAACATATCTGTAATACATGGGGCATACCCGAAATAGACCTTTTTGCCTCACGTTTGAATGCACAAGTTCCAAGATATTGTTCTTGGAAACCAGATCCAGAATGTGAATGTGTTGATGCTTTTACATTCGCATGGAATGACAATACATTTTATGCATTTCAACCTTTCAGTTTGTTAGGAAGATGTGTGCAGAAAACAAAGACAGACATGGCCAAAGGCATTATTGTGGCTCCACTGTGGCCCACACAACCCTGGTTCACAAGGCTCATGGAAATATTGATAGACGTCCCAATCATTATCAAAAAGAGAAAGTGTCTCCTGAAGCTACCGCATCAAGATGCACAACATCCACTAGAACAAAAGCTGCGTCTAGTTGTTTGCAAAGTATCAGGGAGAACTTTAGACACAGAGGATTTTCAGAGGAAACTACCAATATTCTCATGCAATCTTGGAGATCAGGAACTAAGAAACAATATGACACACATATCAAAAGGTGGTTTCAGTACTGTTGTGAAAGGGAAACATCTCCAATTCAATCAACGCTGGAAACAGTAGTGGAATTCCTCACAAATCAGTATTCAAAAGGCTTAGGATATGAAAGTTTAAACACAGCAAGAGGAGCTCTATCGGCACTTGGTTTACAGTTCGATGGTTTCAGAGTGGGGAATCATCCCCTGATTACTCGATACATGAAAGGAGTTTTTGCATCTAGACCGTCTAAACCAAGATATACATACATCTGGGATGTAGATATAGTGCTGTTATATTTAAATAAACTTTCACCAGTGAAACATCTATCATTAAAAGATCTCACTTTGAAGCTAGTAATGCTTATGGCCTTGACTCAAGCTGCACGTGTACATACGTTACATTTGTTGAATTTCAAAGGTTACAAAAAGTTAAAGTTCGAATATGTGTTACAATTTAATGGGCAACTGAAACAAAGTAGGCCTGGACATAATGTTACCTGTGTTTCATTTAAAGCGTATCCTCCAAATAGGAGATTGTGCATATATACCGTTTTAAAGGAATATTTCTCACGAACTAGTGTCTTGAGAAACAATGTTAATTCCGAAAAGTTCTTTATTAGTTATGTTAAACCACACGGGTCTGTAAGCAGAGACACCGTTTCAAGATGGATTATGACAGTAAAGTGTAGAGCTGGAATAAACATAAAGGATGTCGGTTCACATAGTGTCAGATCGGCAGTGACATCGAAAGCAAGTACATCAGCAGTACCTGTAACGGTTATTCTTGCGAAAGCGGGATGGTCTAGAAAGTTCTATGACAAACCAGTGTTAAATAAAAATGACAAGTTCCAAGAAAGCATCTTGCGATGCAAATAGTGTTTTTGTCACATTCAGCTTTAAAGTCTCAGGTAAGACCGTACGAAATTCTTTAAACGAAAAAGAATTTGTAAATTAAACGAAACTTACCTTGGTTAAGTTGAAGTTTGATTTCAATTCTTTGAGTAAAGAATTGAGGGAGGGCTTAACTGCCACACCCTCCCACCCATTTGTGTTGGAAATAGAATAGTTCTATTCAAACTTCGACTGATGAATGCAAGCAAAAACACCTTAAGAAAGTGCTCCGCGCATGCGCACAATATCTCAGTTAAGTCCTCCCTCAATTCTTTACTCAAAGAATTGAAATCAAACTTCAACTTAACCAAGGTATGTTTCGTTTAATTTACAAAATGTACATGAAGCTTCTATACCAAAAGGAGATGTGCATATCCTAAAGAGGTTACAATTGCATGTTATTTTACAGAGTTATGGCCCTTTTACTTATTAATTAATTATGGCCATTTTACTTATTAAGTAAGCCATATTTTGTCCGGCCTATACAAAACACTAGGTGGAATTCAATACAAGTTTACATGAAGCTTCTATACCATGAGGAAATGTGCATATCCTAAAGGGGTTACAATTGCATCTTATTCTACAGAGTTATGGCCCTTTTACTTATTAATTATGGCCATTTTACTTATTAAGTAAGCCATATTTTGTCGGCCTAATTCATACAAACCACTGGGTGGAATTCAATAAAATTTTACATGAAGCTTCTATACCAAGAGGAGATGTGCATATCCTAACAAAGTTACAATTGCATGTTATTTTACAGAGTTATGGCCCTTTTACTTATTAAGTAAGCCATATTTTGTCCGGCCTATACAATACAAACTACTTGGTGGAATTCAATAAATTTTACATGAAGCTTATATACCAAGAGGAGATGTGCATATCCTAAAGGGGTTACAATTGCATTTTATTTTACAGAGTTATGGCCCTTTTACTTATTAATTATGGCCATTTTACTTATTAAGTAAGCCATATTTTGTCCGGCCTAATTCGTATGAACCACTGGATGGAATTCAATACAATTTTACATGAAGCTTCTATACCAAAAGGAGATGTGCATATCCTAAAGGGGTTACAATTGCATGTTACTTTACAGAGTTATGGCCCTTTTACTTATTAAGTAAGCCATGCCATATTTTGTCCGGCCTATTCGATAAAAAATTTCATGAAGCTTCTATATCAAAAGGAGATGTGCATATCCTAAAGGGGGGGGGGGGGGGGGGGGTGGTTACAATTGCATGTTATTTTACAGAGTTATGACTCTTTTACTTATTAAGTAAGCCATATTTTGTCCGGCCTATTTCTTACAAACCACTGGGTGGAATTCGATAAAATTTTACATGAAGCCTCTATATCAAGAGGAGATGTGCATTTTTTAAAGGGGTTACAATTGCATGTTATTTCACAGAGTTATGGCCCTTTTACATATTAAGTAAGCCATATTTTGTCCGGCCTATTTCATACAAATCACTTGGTGGAATTCAATACAATTTTACATGAAGCTTCTATACCAAAAGGAGATATGCATATCCTAAAGGGGTTACAATTGCATCTTATTTTACAGAGTTATGGCCCTTTTACTTATTAATTAATTATGGCCATTTTACTTATTAAGTAAGCCATATTTTGTCCGGCCTATTTCATACAAAGCACTGGGTGGAATTCAATACAATTTTACATGAAGCTTTTATACCAAGAGGAGATGTGCATATCCTAAAGGGGGGGTTATGGCCCTTTTACTTATTAATTAATTATGGCCATTTTACTTACAAAACCTATTTCATACAAAACACTGGGTGGAATTCAATACAATTTTACATGAAGTTTCTATACCAAGTGCATATCCTAAAGGGGTTATAATTGCATCTTATTTTACAGAGTTATGGCCCTTTTACTTAATAAGTAAGCCATATTTTGTCCGGCCTATTTCTTACAAACCACTGGGTGGAATTCATTAAAATTTTACATGAAGCTTCTATATCAAAAGGAGATGTGCATATCCTAAAGGGGTTACAATTGCATCTTATTTTACAGAGTTATGGCCCTTTTACTTATTAAGTAAGCCATATTTTGTCCGACCTATTTCTTACAAACCACTTGGTGGAATTCAATAAAAATTTACATGAAGCTTTTATACCAATAGGAGATGTGCATACCCTACAGGTCTTACAATTGCATGTAATTTTACAGAGTTATGGCCCTTTTGTTGGTCGGTCGGAAGCCATATTTTGAATCAAGGTGCTGTTTTGGGGGTATTTATCATCTTCAATGATAGTTCTAGTTTTCTCTAATCAAAACGAATGAAATAAGTTAAATATGCCTTTTTTTAAATTACCTCTATCAAAAAATTGGCACAGTATATAGTAGCCTTTATCATGATAGAAAGAGGAATTTGAGTACTTATCGCATTTATTGTTTGTTGTAGTATCGTTTCCTTTTCCTTTAATGTTTTCCTTTTTTGAAATGTATATCAGAGAAACATTTTTTTTGAAAACATTGTGATAAAAAATTGCATACTGTTGAATTGATCCATTTGCTACAATGATTTCATTTTCATTGAAATAGATAAAAAATAACTTATAGAAATTTTCCATAGTTGTCAAAGTCTGCTGAAAAGACTAATTAAAACACACTTTCATAGCAATAAATTATCTTTGATGCATTGAATTTATTAGTCAAAACCTGTTAACAACGTATTAACAATTATTGATCAAGCCTTTAAACTGTATATAAGCTGTAATTTTGTGTTTGTGTTAATTAATACCTGTGAACAACTAATTAAACATATATCAAATTTATATACTTTTCTCTAATTGGTCTGGGATCAGTACGGTGTAATTGTATCATCTTAATACGGAATTTAACACATCTATATATTAATAACAAACACCCATGGGGTATTGTCTACTTTTTACTTTTAGGGAAGGGTGTTTTGGCCAATGGGTTTTTGTCCTATGGGGTTTATGTCCCGTGGGTTTTTTGTCCGTACACCGATGTATTCCTATACTTTTCTATATTGAATTCGGATATCGCAAAAGTCAACTGCCAGAAGTCTTGCATCGAACTGACGAGAACCCGCCGATGCACGGTTAACACTTGTTAGCTTGTGATTCGTATATGTTACGACACACGTTCTCTGCTATACTGCTGTAACAGAGAACTTTAAATTAAAAGTATATAAACAACTGAGTAGAAATATGGAAAGGACTATATAAATAGAGTTGTAAACATTGTGGCAAAAGGAGGAATTGTTCGTTTTGAGCAATTTCTTCTTTTGTCACAATGTTTTCAAAGGTCGTCTGTTTTCTAAGTCTTAACGTAGTTTTATTATATAATATTTACCCGTCATTTAATACCCGATATTAATCTCAAATCCGATTTATTCCACCCAAGAAATTCTCCGCGTACCGCTTATAGTACAGTAACAAATTCTAGTGTTATCCAAATCTGTGTGAGGGGCCGGATCTGTTGGTGCTGATGTGCAATTCAGCTTGAGTTGGCGGAGCTCCGGCTGTTCCTGGTTGATACTGGTTTGATTTCCCGAATTTGCACCCTGTTTGAGTTTAAAAACAAAACGTTTAAAATGTGTAGCTCAAGCTCAGCCAACATCCTTTCCGACATATTATAAGTCAATGCGACAATCGTCATTCGTCTTCTATCAATGGTCTTTGCGAAAAGGCAGCCAGTTGCTTGGAAAGACTTGTTTGGAGAACTGGACTACCGCAACTCTCCTACTCACACACAGTCTCTTTCACACCGTTTCCATCAATCCCACTAGCCCTGAGGTGATCTCAGGTCGTACACCCTCGTACACCCTCTATGAGACCACACTCCGTCACTTATACTCAAACTTACACCACTGCCATTGCTCACAAACTCTTCCCTTCACACCTCATCACTCACAGTCCGACTCACACTATCACCACTGCCATTACTCACACACTCTTCCCTTCACACCAAACCACTCACAGTGTGACTCACACTTTCACCACTGCCATTACTCACAAACTCTTCCCCTCACACCACACCACTCACAGTCTGACTCATACTATCAACACTGCCATTACTCACCCACTCCCCCCTTCACACCACACCACTCACAGTAGGACTCACACTATCACCACCGCCATTACTCACAAACTCTGCCCCTCACACCACACCACTCGCAATCCAACTCATACGACTTACACTCGAACTAACACTTTTCGAACTCATCCCGCATACCACACCAACTCTCCCTTACTCCGTCTTAATATGCTATTGTCAAATATTGGAATGATTGTTGACTGGTTTGGGGTTCGAACCCACGACCAATTGATTGACAGTCCGCGGCTCTATCCACCGAGCTACCAGACTTCATACAGGTAAATGCCCATACAAGATAAAAATTCATTCGAAGATTTGTGCCCGGTCAATTATGTGGAGTCATATTAATTTATGTTTTATGATATCTGGGTACTGCATCATTATTGTATAAGTGTTTGCGTTCTGATGTTTTACATTTCATTTAATACTGCATACATATCAGTAAACATGTTTTACCTGTCAAGCATTAACTTTCGCCTGTCTTCGGTAACAATCGTTACCTTGGTAATTATACGACCAAACGAATACGTTAAAATGGGTGGGTAAATCATCACCGTCCTGATAGTCTGGTTGGTTAGAAGAAAGAAGATCAAAACTGAAAGTTCATTTGTCATGGGTTCGATTCGTATGTTTGGCGTACATTTTTTCTGTCTATTTGTGTATGTTTAATTAGTTTTTCATAAATATTCGATCATTTCTTTCTTTTTTCATAGAATTTAATCCTACGTCACCTTCCTTTTATACAGACCATGGTAACCCTGGAACGTAATTGCTCAGTAATGGATGCCGCTCGTGGCACGTAGGTTATATCATGTTACATATCATTTTGACTCTCATCGAGTTTATGTTTATTAATTTCATTATGATGGCTGCCTTCCGTGACGCTCAAGGTTTGTAGGTTGGCATTATACAGATTGAGCAGCCCATTGATGCATGCCACGTGAAAGCGACCCTAACTGACTCTGACACGACTTTGCACCCGTTCTGTTCGAATTAGAGATTTTAACTGCAAAACCCAGCCGGAGTTGTAATCCTGGAAGTCATAACAAGTATCAATCTGCTGAAATAGCCGAAGTTCCAACAACTCCGGCTGTATTAATTCTGGCGAGCCTGACCGGTCTATATGGACAAGCTTGAACCATCTGAAGTATCTGGAATTTATCTGGAAATTTTCATCTTGTCTTGATCTTGTACTTAGTGATCTTGTACTCAGATTTTGCAGTTAAAATCTCTAATTCGAACAGTACGGGTGCAAAGTCGTTTCTTAGTCAGTTAGGGTCGCTTTCACGTGACATGCATCAATGGGCTGCTCAATCCGTTTATCTCGAAAAAGAGGCACGCAAAATCGATAACGGGAGCCACTCTGTCATAAATCCGGCTGGCCAGTTAAACTCTCTAATTCAAACAGGACGGGTGCAAAGTCGGGTCTTTGTCGGGAAATCCTAACTCCGGCTGGGCATGGCAGCCGGCTGTCGCAACTTTGCGAAACAATACCTCATGCAACACGAAGTCAGTTTGAGGCACTTTCACCTGGCATGCATCAATCAACCGCCCAATCCATCTATCTCAAACAATAGGCATGCCAACACGAGGGTGGGGGCTACTCTGTTGGTCCATCTCCGACTGGGTTTTGCAGCCAGCTGCCATAAATCCAATCATAAATCCATAAATCCATAAATTTTTCACAATTATGGATGAACCATAATTTACGAATAGATGGATTTACCATCAATCTATAAATCCAATAATGCCAACCTACAATCCTTGAGCGTCAGGGAATTACAAAGTATAAAAGGAAGGTAGGATTAAATTATCTGAAAAAAAAAAGAAATAGTCGAATATTTAAGGAATACAAATTAAACATACACAAATGGTCAGAAAAAAATGCGTGACAGGTAAAACATGTTTACTAATATGTATGCAGTATTAAATAAAATGTAAAAAATCAGAACGCAAAGACTTATACAATTATGATGCAGTACCCAGATATCATAAAACATAGATTGATATGACCCAACATAATTAACCAGGTACAAATCTTTGAATAAATATATATCTTGTGTTGGCATTTACCCGTATGAAGTCTGGTAGCTCAGTGGATAGAGCCGCGGACTGTCAATCAATTGGTTGTGGGTTCGAACCCCAAACCAGTCAACATTCATTCCGATATTTGACAAGGGAGGTTTGGTGTTCTATGCGGGATGAGTTCGAAAAGTGTTAGTTCGAGTGTAAGTCGTATGAGGCGGATTGCGAGTGGTGTGGTGTGAGGGGCAGAGTTTGTGAGTAATGGCAGTGGTGATAGTGTGAGTCTTACTGTGAGTGGTTTGGTGTGAAGGGAAGAGTTTGTGAGCAATGACAGTGGTGATAGTGTGAGTCTTACTGTGAGTGGTTTGGTGTGAAGGGAAGAGTTTGTGAGTAATGGCAGTGGTGATAGTGTGAGTCTTACTGTGAGTGGTTTGGTGTGAAGGGAAGAGTTTGTGAGTAATGGCAGTGGTGATAGTGTGAGTCCTACTGTGAGTGGTGTGGTGTGAAGGGAAGAGTTTGTGAGCAATTGCATTGGTGATAGTGTGAGTCGGACTGCGAGTGGTGTGGTATGAAGGGAATGTTTTTGGCCAATGGCAGTGGTGTTAGTTATAGTATCAGTGACGGAGTGTGGTCTCATAGAGGGTGTACGACCTGAGATCACCTCAGGGTGAGTGGGATTGATGGAAGCGATGTGAAAGAGACCGTGTGTGAGTAGGAGAGTTGTGGTAGTGGCGGTAGTGAATGAGTTGAGATGACTCAGGATCACTGTTGTGCTGGTAAGTGGTTGAGACAGAAGAGCGTGATGTTAGTCTCAGTAAAATCAGAGCCCTATTGCTTCTTTACGTAGTTTTATTTTACTCGCAATGACAATACTTCTTCTGAAAGGATTTTGGCTTATAATAATAGTGTTTTTCAACACTATTCAATAATTGTACGATCACATATACAGATTTTCCATATTTTTTCATTTTCCTGAATCTTTGCCAAGTCATCAGCAACAGTAGTGTTGTAGGTGGGAATGGGTGTGAAGAGGACGTCACATGATTAGCCATGAATCGTAATAAGAATTGATTGTTTGTTAGTTTTGATTTTTTTGTCGCTTTCAACAGTATTTATATTATTTAGTAATATCATGTGGATTCCTGGGTAAAATGCCAGTACTTTGTTGTTTAGTTTATCCAAACACCGGCGCATCAATCTTCATGTAACGCCCAAAGTCACTGAGGGCGAAGGAGCGATGCTAATTCTACAATAAGTCAAGCATATTGTATGACGCGACCGGGGTTCGAGCTCTGGTCTCCCGCTCTTGGGTTGAACGCTATATTCAATTCATTATCGACACCATATTTCAGTTATACTGTGACCAGTTCACCTAACGTGTTGTTCCTAGTTTTCACGCACCAAACATAGTTTGTAAGTTCATAGGCCATGATACGTCATTTTCCGCTTCTATGATGCAGACGGCAATACACGTTTTTTCAACAGATGACTTAACATATCACTCAATCGCTAAAGAGAGAGGCTTCAATGATGCTTTTACGACTAACCTGATGAAAAGGGATAATATTTCAATGAGGGCGGGAAGGCGTCGGCTTATCTGGATCTTTCCTGGTCGGCAAACCTCGAAGGTCAGTTTTCTAGAGATGTGACTATTGATATTAGGATGTGTTTAGGCTCGTCTGCTTTAAACACATCCGAGAAAAACGCATGGAAACCTATGATTTATAATGTACAGTCTTTTCAACTCTTAATAACAAAGGACATAGACACATGATTAGTTGGTCTCTCGTACATTAGGTCCCGGGCTCGAATCCCGTGATGATCGGGTTTTGATGTTGCGACACAAACCGCATTGGTACCGGTTAAGTGTCCAGGAAGCGGACACCGAGCGTGATTAATTTAAGCTAGAGGCTTGTCTCGCATTCGATGTAAAGAAAATAAGTTTAAACTGACTAGGGGGTTTGAGTCCAATTTTCGATAATGTATACCCGTAATAAATACTTGGGATGTATATATAGTCTCAAAACACGGCGAGCACCTGTGAAAGCACCTACCCATATGTTTCCTGGCTTTTTCGCCCCAGTTCTCCAAACAACAGTCTTTCCAAGCAACTGGCTGCTTTTTGGCAAAGACCATTGGTAGAAGACGAATGACGATTGTCGCATTAACTTATAATATGTCGGAATGGATGTTGGCTGAGCTTGGGTTCGAATTCACAACTTCTGGATTGACAGTCCGTGTCGCAACATATTGAGAGGCTGACGTTCGGCTCAGATGTTTTTGTAGCGAATTGTTTGTCAATGATCAAACAACCTTTCTATTGAATTTCGGCAATTCTGGCTTGCCCTAACTGTCTTTACGGACAAGCTTGAATTAAAAGCGAACATATTGTCTTGAAATTTTAATCTTGGCTTGATTTGTCACCTAGTGCGACTCGAAGCTAGATCGGGAAATCGGTTGCAGCAGGCTTAACTCGAATAGGTGCAAAGTTGGGACCTTGTTGGGAAAATCTCAACCCCGACCGTTGGCGCTAAACATGTCAGAATGTCGGCTAAACTCTTAACTCATACACGTCGGGTGCAAGTCCTGGAAATCATAACAAGTATCAATGCCGCTGGAATAGCCGAAGTTCCAACAACTCCGGCTGTATTAATTCTGGCAAGCCTGACCGGTCTATATCGACAAGCTTGAACCATCTAAAGTATCTGGACATTATCTGGACATTTTCATCTTGTCTTGATCTTGTACTTAGTGATCTTGTACTCAGAGCTAAAGTCGGCACAACTCCGGCTGGATTTTGCAGTTAAAATCTCTAATTCGAACAGTACGGGTGCAAAGTCGATTCTTAGTCAGTTAGGGTCGCTTTCACGTGGCATGCATCAATGGGCTGCTCAATCCGTATATCTTGCAAACTCGATAACGGAAGCCACTCTGTCATAAATCCGGCTGGTCAGTTAAACTCTCTAATTCGAACAGGACGGGTGCGAAGTCGGGTCTTTGTCAGGAAATCCTAACATAATAAACATAAACTCGATGAGAGTAAGAATGATATGTAACAAAATATAACCTCCGTGCCACGAGCGGCATAGCATGAATAACTGAGCAATTACGTTACAAAGTATAAAAGGAAGGTGACGTAGGATTACATTATCTGAAAAATAAAGAAATAGTCGAATATTTATGGAATACAAATTAAACATACACAAATGGACAGAAAAAAATGCACGCCAAACATACGAATCGAACCCATGACAAATGAACTTTCAGTTTTGATCTTCTGTCTTCTTACCAACCAGACTATCAGGACTGTGATGATTACCCTACCATTTTAACGTATTCGTTTGGTCGTATAATTACCAAGGTAACAATTGTCACCGAAGACAAGCGAACATTAATGCGTGACAGGTAAAACATGTTTACTAATATGTATGCAGTATTAAATAAAATGTAAAAAATCAGAACGCAAAGACTTATACAAATATCATAAAACATAGATATGACTCCACATAATTAACCAGGTACACATCTTTGAATAAATATATATCTTGTGTTGGCATTAACCTGTATGAAGTCTGGTAGCTCAGTGGATAGAGCCGCGGACTGTCAATCAATTGGTTGTGGGTTCGAACCCCAAACCAGTCAACATTCATTCCGATATTTGACAAAGGTATATTCAGACCGAGTAAGGGAGGTTTGGTGAGATATGCGGGATGAGTTCGAATAGTGTTAGTTCGAGTGTCAGTCGTATGAGGCGGATTGTGAGTGGTGTGATGGGAAGAGTTTGTGAGCAATGACAGTGGTGATAGTGTGAGTCACACTGTGAGTGGTTTGGTGTGAGGGGAAGAGTTTGTGAGTAATGGCGGTGGTGATAGTGTGAGTCACAATGTGAGTGGTGTGGTGTGAGGGGAAGAGTTTGTGAGTAATGGCGGTGGTGATAGTGTGAGTCTTACTGTGAGTGGTGTGGTGTGAGGGGCAGAGTTTGTGAGTAATGGCAGTGGTGATAGTGTGAGTCTTACTGTGAGTGGTGTGGTGTGAAGGGAAGAGTTTGTGAACAATGACAGTGGTGATAGTGTGAGTCCTACTGTGAGTGGTTTGGTGTGAAGGGAAGAGTTTGTGAGCATTTGCAGTGGTGATAGTGTGAGTCGGATTGCGAGTGGTGTGGTATGAAGGGAAGTCCTTGTGAGCAATGGCAGTGGTGTTAGTTCGAGTATCAGTGACGGAGTGTGGTCTCATAGAGGGTGTACGACCTGAGATCACCTCAGGGTGAGTGGGATTGATGGAAGCGATGTGAAAGAGACCGTGTGTGAGTAGGAGAGTCTGGTAGTGGCTCTAGTGAATGAGTTGAGATGACTCAGGATCACTGTTGTGCTGGTAAGTGGTTGAGACAGAAGAGCGTGATGTTAGTCTCAGTAAAATCAGAGCCCTATTGCTTCTTTACGTTGTTTTAATTTACTTGCAATGACAATACTTCTGAAAGGATTTTGGCTCATAATAGTGTTTTTCAACACTATTCAATAATTGTACGATCACATATACAGATTTTCCATATTTTTTCATTTTCCTGAATATTTTCAAAGTCGTCAGCAACAGTAGTGTTGTAGGTGGGAATGGATTAAAAGAGGACGTCACCTGATTATCTATGAATCGTAAAAATAATTGATTGTTTGCTAATTTTGTACTTTTCGTTGCTTTCAACAGTATTTATATTATTAAGTAATATCACGTGGATTCCTGGGTAAAATGCCAGTACTCTGTTGTTTAGTTTATCCAAACACCGGCGCATCAATCGTCATGTAACGCATTCAGCCACTGAGAGCGAAGGAGCGATGCCAATTCTACAATAAGTCAAGCATATTGTATGACGCGACCGGGGTTGGAGCCTCGGTATCCCGCTCTTGGGGTGAACGCTATATTCACTACATCATCGACACCATATTTCAGTTATACTGTGACCAGTTCACCTAACGTGTTGTTCCTAGTTTTCACACACCAAACATATGTTGTAAGTTCATAGGCCATCATACGTCATTTTCTTCTTCTATGATGTAGACGGCAATATACGTTTTTGCAACAGATGACTTAACATATCACTCAATCGCTAAAGAGAGAGGCTTCAATGATGCTTTTACGATTAAGCTGATGAAAAGGGATAATATTTCAACGAGGGCGGGAAGGCGCCGGCTGATCTGGATCTTTCCTGGTCGGTAAACCTCGAAGGTCAGTTTTCTTGAGATGTAGCTATTGATATAAGGATGTCTTTAGGCTCGTCTGCTTTAAACACATCCGAGAAAAACGCATGGAAACCTATGTCTTTTCAACTCTAAATAACAAAGGACACACACACATGATTAGTTGGTCTCTCGTACATAAGGTCCCGGGCTTGAATCCCGTGATGATCGGGTTTTGACTTAGGGATGTTGCGACACAAACCGCGTTGGTACCGGAAGCGGACACTGAGCGTGATTAATTTAAGCTAGAGGCTTGTCTCGCATTCGATGTAAAGTAAATAAGTTTAAACTGACTAGGGGGTTTGAGTCCAATCTTCGATAATGTATACCCGTAATAAATACTTGGGATGTATATATAGTCTCGAAACACGGCAAGCACCTGTGAAAGCACCTACCCATATGTTTCCTGGCTTTTTCGCCCAGTTCTCCAAACAACAGTCTTTCCAAGCAACTGGCTGCCTTTTCGCAAAGACCATTGATAGAAGACGAATGACGATTGTCGCATTGACTTATAATATGTCGGAAAGGATGTTGGCTGAGCTTGAGCTACACATTTTGAACGTTTTTCTTTAAAACTCAAACAGGGTGCAAATTCGGGAAATAAAACCAGTGTCAACCAGGAACAGCCGGAGCTCCGCCATCTCAAGCTGTATTGCACATTTTGTTACTGTACTATAAGCGGTACTCGAAGAATTCTTGGATGGAATAAATCGGATTTGAGATTATTATCGGGTAATAAATGACGGGTAAATATTATATAATAAAACTACGTTAAGACTTAGAAAACAGACGACCTTTGAAAACATTGTGACAAAAGAAGAAATTGCTCAAAGCGAACATTCCTCCTTTTGTCACAATGTTTACAACTCTATTTATATAGTGTTTTCCATATTTCTACTCAGTTGTTTATATACCTTTATCTTAAAGTTCTCTGTTACAGTGTTAACCGTGCATCGGCGAATTCTCGTCAGTTCGATGCAAGACTTTTGGCAGTTGACTAAATGCGATACCCGAATTCAATGTAGAAAGTATAGGAATACATCATCATTTATAAGACGGTATATGACTTGTATATAGGACACTAGTGATAATTACTAGAATAATAATGTTTAAGTTTAATTCGTAACAAAGGTTAACTATTGGATCATCGCTGAAAGTGGGCGAAAACGCTAAACTTTTCATCATAAGTTATGAGATGCATGTCTTTGTACGATTGCGCAGTTTTCCAGAGTTTTACATTTAAATCTGTTTTTATCTCTGGTTTTTACCCCTGGGTCAAATTAATGATTTCTGTGTACACACGTATCAGTGTCACAGTATCATATTACATGTTTATTTTCATGTTTATGTTGATGTTAAATGATTAAAATCGCTGTCTTGCTCATGCAGAATGGTTTTTTTTGTGTTTCCATGTTTTTACGTAGATATTTAAAATAAAGAATGAGCAGTTATCCATAAAACCAACGGTAAGATTTTCCTGACTGCAGCAGACGACTTTCGAAATAATTGTGACGGAAGGAGAAAGTGTTCAAAATAAGCAATATCTCCTTTTGCCACAATTCTTTAATCTTGATTAAATAATATAAATTCAATTTAAAAAGGTTTTCCATATTTTTGGTTACGGCATTTGGGATCAGTACAGATCCAGATCATCCATTGCATCAACACAACTGGATGTGAATATGCACTGTTTGGCAATAAGTCCTAGGTCTAATCACAATCTACGCTGTTCACATATAACGTATATAAAGTGAACAGGCTGATCTCTTCTCCTATGATACCCCACTCCCCCACTTCATCAATCCTTGAATCCGCTGTGGTCGAGTGGTTAGCGTCGGGGATTTCGAAACTGGGTGTCCAGGGTTCGATCCCCAGTCGCGGCACTACGGTCATGGTGGAGTGCCCTTTGGCAAGGCACATTTTCTAGCCTAGGTACTGGTTTGTTTACCCAGGGATCATGAATAATTAAATTTAATTGCGCGCTAAATGACCTTAGCTGTCGATGCGCCATAAAACAATATACATTCATTCATTCATTCATTCATCCATCCTTGAACCAAATTCTCGATTTACTTGGGAAGATTATATATGAGCCTGTACATGTATATGGGAAAATGATACAATTTTGATATATCAAGATCAGCCTGTGCATCCTTATGGTTTGATCAAGATCTACACTACCACATATACTTAAAATTGTGAATATTATAATAAGACTGAACTTGTGGACAAGATGATATGACAATTATTACTCTTTTCAAACACTGACTTTTAGATATATGTACATCTATTTACTGGTTGTCCCTTCTAAGGAGTCCGCCCTATTTTGATAAATACAGACACTGAAAGCTAGCACTTGTGTACATTTTGATAACTTTTTTCAAAGATGATTAAAGAAATCATTGTTTCTTTTCATCGAGTTCGCATATCGAACATGTACATATAAAACTATCTATATCCAGATTAGTTATATTTATATTTAACAAAGGCATTCTACGTGTACGGTCCGTGTCGTAGGAAAATGACCAAGTACCTTTTCCGTTATATATTTTATATATTGACTAGAAATCAATGAGGCTACACTTCTGGTACGCCTCTGATGGTATTTACATGTAAAGGCAACCACTTACGGAAATCGACGCTTGTCGTGTGTAATACAGTTGCATTTCTGACATTCCATTCTGACGCTTTCGTGTGACATGACTAAACCCTTTATCCGACAAAAAGACACTTAATGACGCCTCTGCAACAAACGACTTTTTAAAACATCGTGAAAAAATAAGTAATTGCTCCGATGGCAGTGTTTTCAGTAATTACACTTTCATTTGTAGATGTTTTCCATAGTTAAGCGAAAACGATTTCAATGTCGGGTGAAAATCCTGGAAATCATAACAAGTATCAATCCGCTGGAATAGCCGAAGTTCCGACAACTCCGGCTGTATTATTTATGGACAAGCTTGAACCATCTGAAGTATCTGGAATTTATCTGGAAATGTTCATCTTGTCTTGATCTTGTACTTAGTGTGACTCAGAGCTAAAGTCGGCCCAACTCCGGCTGGATTTTGCAGTTAAAATCTCTAATTCGAACAGGACACGTGCAAAGTCTTGTCTTTGTCAATTAGGGTCGCTTTCACGTGGCATGCATCAATGGGCTGCTCAATCCGTATATCTCGAAAAAGAGGCAGGCAAAATCGATAACGGGAGCCACTCTGTCATAAATCCGGCTGGCCAGTTAAACTCTCTAATTCGAATAGGACGGGTGCAAAGTCGGGTCTTTGCCGGTAAATCCTAACTCCGGCTGGGAACGGCTGTCGCAACTTTGCGAAACAAGACCTCATGTAACACGAAGTCAGTTTGAGGCGCTTTCACCTAGCCTGCATCAATCATCTATCTATCTCGAACAATAGGCACGCTAAAACGAGGGTGGGGGCCACTATCTCGGCCCAACTCCGGCTGGGATTTGCAGCCGCTGCCATAAAACCAACCATAAATCCATAAATTTATCCCAATTATGGATAGACCATAATTTACGGATTTATGGATTTACCATAAATCAAATAAAGCCAACCTACAAACCTTGATCGTCAGGGAAGGCAGCCATCATAATGGAATTAATAAACATAAACGGAATGAGAGTCAAATGATATGTAACATAATATAACCTACGTGCCACGAGCGGCATACATCAATAACTGAGCAATTACGTTACAAGGTTACCATGGTCTGTATAAAAGGAAGGTGACGTAGGATTAAATTCTATGAAAAAAGAAAAAAATGGTCGAATATTTATGAAAAACAAATTAAACATACACAAATGGACAGAAAAAATGCACGCCAAACATACGAATCGAACCCATGACAAATGAACTATCAAGACGGTGATGACCCACCCATTTTAACGTATTCGTTTGGTCGTATAATTACCAAGGTAACGATTGTTACCGAAGACAGGCGAAGATTAATGCGTGACAGGTAAAACATGTTTACTAATATGTATGCGGTATTAAATGAAATGTAAAAAATCAGAACGCAAACACTTATACAATTATGATGCAGTACCCAGATATCATAAAACATAAATTGATATGCCTCCACATAATTGACCAGGTACAAATCTTTGAAAAATATATATTTTGTATTGGCATTTACCTGTATGAAGTCTGGTAGCTCAGTGGATAGAGCCGCGGACTGTCAGTCAATTGGTTGTGGGTTCGAACCCCAAAGTTATATCATGGCGGAGTTTAACGCCGTTTTTAACAATATTACAGTTATAACACGGCAGAGTTTAACGCCGTTTTCGACAATATTACAGTTATACCACGGCGGAGTTTAACGCCGTTTTCAACAATATTACAGTTATACCAAGGCGGAATTTACGTTGTTTTTAACAATATTACAGTTATACCACGGCGGAATTCACGCCGTTTTCAACAATATTGCAGTTATACCTAACGGAGTTCTACGCCGTTTCAACAGTATTACAGTTATACCACGGCAGAGTTTAACGCCGTTTGCAACAATATTACAGTTATACCACGGCAGAGTTTAACACAGTTTTCAAAAATATTACAGTTATTCCATGGCGGAGTCTACGCCGTTTTCAACAATATTACAGTTATACCATGGTGGAGTATAACGCCGTTTTCGACAATATTACAGTTATATCACGGCGGAGTTTAACGCCATTTTTAACAATATTACAGTTATACCACAGCGGAGTTTAACGCCCTTTTCGACAACATTACAGTTATACCACGGCGGAGTTTAACGCCGTTTTCAACAATATTACAGTTACACCACGGCGGAGTTTACGCCGTTTTCAAAGGCATCACAGTTATGCCACGGCGGAGTTTAACACCGTTTTCATCATTATAACAGTTAAAGCACGGCTGAATTTACGCCGTTTTCAACAATATTACAGTTATAACACGGTGGAGATAAACGCCGTTTTCAACAATATAACAGTTATAACACCGTGGAATTTACGCCGTATTCAACAATATTACATTTATACAACGGCGGATTTTAACCCCGTTTTTAACAATATTACAGTTATACAAAGCCGGAGTTTACGCCGTTTTCAACAATATTACAGTTATACCGGGGCAGAGTTTAACGTCGTTTTCAATAATATTAAAATTATACCATGGAGGAATTTCCGTCGTTTTCTACAATATTACAGTTATACCATGGTGGAGCTTAACGCCGTTCTTAACAATGTAACAGTTATACCACGGCGGAATTTAACGCCGTGTTCAACAATATTACAGTTATACCACGGCAGAGTTTAACGCCGTTTTCAACAATATTACAGTTATACCACCACATAGTTTAACGCCGTTTTCAACAATATTACAGTTAAACCACGGCGGAGTCTACGCCGTTTTCGATAATATTACAGTTATAACACGGTGGAGTATAACGCCGTTTCCGACAATATTACAGTTATATCACGGCGGAGTTTAACATCCATGTGAAGTTCAATCTGTATGTGTATCTGTCTATGCGTTTGTAAGTATATCTGTATATGTACTTGTATGTCTATCTGTCTATGTATGCTTATCATCATGTATGTATGTGTATCTGCATTTATCCACGTGTCTCTGAATATGTGCCTACATGAATTTATGTCTATCTGAGTGTATGTCTATCTGTATTTATGTCTCTATGTTTATGTTTATATGTATGTCCGTCTATCTCTCCGTGTATCTGTTGGCGTAACTTTCAATCTGCCTGTGTGTCTGTATGCATGTACATCTATGTGTGAGGTTCAATCTGTATGTTTATCTGTCTACGCGTGGTCTGTCTGTCTGTCTGTCTGTCTGTCTGTCTGTCTGTCTGTCTGTCTGCCTGTCTGTATGTCTGTTTATATGTGTATGCGTGCGTGCCTGTGTGTGAGTGTGTCTATATATGTGTATGTCTATCCGTCTAAGTATGTCTATCATCATGTATTTTCTTCTCTCTGTATGCCTATCTGTATTACTATATTTCGGTAAACTAAGCCGGTCTCTTAAGTCATGGATGAAGTATGTGAAAATTGTAATCGTGTAGATCAGACAGTAGTTACAATACTGCAATTTAACGTCTAAGCATATATAACATATATCACACACGAAGCAGTTTGCCTGTCGTTCTGTAATTCTGTCTGTCTGTCTGTCTGTCTGTCTGTCTGTCTGCCTGCCTGCCTGCTTCCCTGTCTGCCTGTCTGTCTGTCTGTCTGTCTGCCTGCCTGCTTCCCTGTCTGCCTGTCTGCCTGTGTATTAACTGTAGACCGGGACGAGTATGCGCATATATGTGAAACCTTGTTTTTATCGAAACTTTTCACTAAATTGATCATGAATGTTTTATATGTTAAACAAAGAGCAATAAAAAAGATAACGCTGGAAGAGTCGTTAACATACCTCAGTTAAATCATTTAAGTACTGCAGACTTTTAAAAGTTAACAAGCTTTACGTCTAATGACAATTTTAGATACATTTACATATGCTTTCCGCATTGAAAACTTCAATGTAAACAGTTCTGAGACAGGTTTGATTTATAATATATTTGTCGTTGATTTTTGGCAACTCTGCACTATACTATTACTATCTTAACGTATACTGCCTTATCCTACAACCTCACTGCTACTACCACAGCATACCCTACTATCTGACTTACTGCAACAGCCTATCATAGCTTCTAACATTAGACACTGATACTACTATCTTACTGTATACTACTTATAGCTACCAATACTACATTGCAAAACACTACTTTACTTACTGATACAGTCTACCCTAGTATCCTATCGCTCTAGCTTACACTACACTACTATGAATTGTACCTTACTGATGCTACTACTACTACTACTACTACTGGGACGGTGGGCCTATAAAATTGTAAGCGATGCATCACTGACTTGACGCGTTCGCTTCATAATTTGGTTATTTTTAAAATAATTTAATTCGAAACAGTTCCGATTAAACAATTACTTCAAGTAATAATCAAATAGGTTTAAAGAATTAAACAAATATTAGTCCTAAATTGTTTCATTTAAATATTTGATATTTATTGGTGATTCTTGTATTTAATATACAAAGAATTTTATTTTTGAGACACATTTAAAAAGGAAAATAGAAAATTTTATTGTGATGATTACCTCACCTCTCTGCATAATAATGTTAAAAATCAACGTGCGCGATGGATTAACGGAAACCAACCGCGTGATGATCATAACTTATATATACAATATAAATCTGCAAAACGTGCGTTGCGCCGAGCCCATAGACAAAATGTGCAACAATATGCAATGATTTAGAAGAAGAATTTGACCGCAATTCTGAAACGGATAGCTGTGCCTTTTGGAAGCTAGTGAATAGAAAGAGGAACACAAAACCACAGCCAATATTTGAAATGATATTCAAGGACAAACACTGTCAATTACCCAGAGATATTAAGAGAGGCTGGGCAAAATACTTCGAAGACCTTTACTCTTGTAATAATAATGATATCACAAAACTCTATACTAGTGATACATACATGACACACTACTCGCTTCCTAGCCTAGCTCTATACTGGTTATACCTTTTTTGCTTTTTATCAAAACTTACTTGTGCCAGAGATTTCATATTTGGATCATAGTTGCTTCTAATACCCCTTTTCACATTGTATGCTGAAGATGCTAAGTGTATCCTTATTTTGGGGGTACATGTAATACATGATATTTTGTGTTTGTTTTAGTGGATTTTGAGAATTGGGCATTACATCTGCATTTTTAAGTCAGAATGTTTTCAAATTTTGCTGACACATTAAATATATCAAGTACTTTAACATATCAAACGGGTTTTAGGGTCATATGTTTAGATAGTTGCTGCTGTTTTTTTTTTTTTTTTTGCCTGGTGCTTTAGCCCCTAGTCATAGTAGTAATACCATTTTTTTCGGAGTTGGCAGCCTGCCAATTGCTGTTAGCACCAAGCAAAACATTTTAGGTTGAGACTGCGCGAGAAAAATAGTTCATCATGGATTCAACAAAACTGCATTTAAAAGGTTAGGATCATTTTAATGTTGTTGGAACATCAGAGAAAAACTTAAGTCGTGAGTACTCCAATATAAGTTTAAGAAATGCTTTAGAAATGAATGCGCCGAGAGGTTAAATATGGACGCTTGTTAACATTATTAACATTCGCGAAGAGGAACGGAAAAAAAGAATGAAGTCACGAGAAATATACAGTGGCGGATTAACCGTGGGTCGTAGGGGCCCGTGCGTCGAAAAATTAATGGTAAACAAAGAAAAAGGATGGCAAATGTAGTGGCGGATTTAGCGGGAGCCCATAGGGCCCGTGCCCGACTCCCCCATCCCACGAAAGAAGTCACGTGAAATATACACTGGTGGATAAACCGGGGGGCCGTAGGGCCCGTGCGTCGAAAAATTAATGGTAAACAAAGAAAAAGCGTGGCAAATGTAGTTGCGGATTTAGCAAGGGCCTACAGGACCCGTGCCCGACTTCCCCCACCCCTTCGTCGAAGAATTAATGGTAAACAAAGAAAAAGCGTAGCAAATGTATTGGCGGATTTGGCGGGGGCCCATAGGACCCGTGCCCGACTTCCCCCCAACCCCACGATACCCCGACCCGGTCGGGCATCATACATATCTGGCGAGCGCCGGGACAAATTCGCCGCTCAGAGCCCGGCCGGACATCGTGTGACACCGATTTTTGGGATTAAAACATGAGTTTTGGTGGATGTTAGTGGATTTTGAGAATTGGACATATCTTCTTCATTTTTTGATAGAAAGCCTTTGAATTTTGCACAAATAAATAAAATAATTATATAATAAATAAATTATTTCATGTATTGGCGTCATATACTTTTTTTTTTGCTTTCTAATTTTTTGTATTGGACTTGTTATATTAACTTAAAAATTTGCACACACATTTGATATTTGTGTATTTTACACATGTATTGATAGGGAGGACGCAGAGACATATAATTACGCGTAATTCTTGTTCTATATCCGGAGGCCAGCTGGGAAAATTTCGACAAAATATATTTTGGTATACCGGAAACGAACGACACAATATACTTCGGTATACCGGAAACGAACGGAAACGGTCGAGTGGTATTATCCAATCAGAAATTAAGTCTGGAGAACGATACTCTTGTGAGAAAGAATAACATCCGGTTAAATTCTCTCCGAGATTCAATTCAAGGACAAAAGGTTGTGCTAAATTTTCGAAAGTGAATTTTGAATATAGTGTGATATTCTGCGTAAATTCTAAGCGTACACACCTGAAATCCTAAGTTTTCTGAATTAATGATATTGCTTTTGATATTTGTTACTTTGTTTGTATGGTGTTTTACGCCGCTTTGAAGTGTTTTAGTTTTCAAGGTAAGTTACCAGTACTACTGGTCCAATCATCCTGACACCAGCGTTTCAGAAACAATGCGTAACTGAGTGCAATGGAGGAAAAGCCATTACTACCATTTTGGTAGAGTGACGTAGCAACGAATACCATATTTAACAGGTTGCTTTTCAGAAGAGAGCAATGTAAATGCCTCAGAACACCAATAAAATCAGTACGCAAACAATATAGTGCAACTGAATTTCACTGAATTACGAATGCAATCATAAGCAAATATCAAATAAGACAAAAAAAACCATACTTGTAGGTAATTAAATAAAATAACAATTCGCTGAATTTGTAAATGTCACATTTAAATGTATTTGTACATAAGACTATTACTACGCCAGCTAAATCTGAATTGTGTACATACACTGTTCTCACCTATAAACCTTTGTTCACTCTACCAATAGTAATAGTTGAGCAGGTTTTACATCTCTATCACTGATATTTTAGATTTGTTTGTGATATTTTATATTTGTTTATGATATTTTATAAGCAATTTCCACTTACAGACACATTTGAAACTGACAACTTTTAAAAACATTGCTTATAATGACTAATTTCTTTGTTTTTCCACAGTGTGTTTTAGGTTGAACATTATATCACTGACAAAGTAGATTTGCTTGTGATATTTTATAAGTAATTTCCACTTGTAACTTACACATTTAGAAAACAATGTGGAGAAAGAAAATATTGCTGATAATAAGCAATTTCTCTTTTTTGCCACAATATTTTCTATTCTTGTCTGAAATGCACTTTTTGCACAACATAGTTGTTTTGAAAACAATGTGACAAAAGGAGACATTGCTTATTATGAGCAATGTCTTCTTTTTCCACAATATTTTCTATTCTTTTTGCACAACCTAGTTTTTAATTTTTAAAAAAAGTGGCAAAAGGAGACATTGCTAATAATGCGTAATTTCTCTTTTGGCCACAATGTTATCTAGGATAAATATCTATATCACTGACTAAGTATATTTCTTTGTGATATTTCATAAGCAATTTCCACTTGTAGGTTACATCTTTTAAAAACAATGTGGCCAAAGGGGACGTTGCTGATAATGACCATTTTCTTTTTTTTGGCCACAATATTTTCTATTTTGTTCTGGAGCAAAATATTAAAACACAACATTTTTTGACAATTTTTAGTCCTTTACCCCAGCATCCTTACACAGAGGCAATTGAGTTTGATGTGCTTTTCAGGTTGTTCGTAATAAGCAGTTAAAAATATCTGTTCTCTTTTATCGCTAATTGAACATAATAATCATGTACATTGTATTACTGATTGGTGATGTCATGCCTTGGCAGTGATGACATTGTTTGCCCTGGAAGTGTCATGCAGAATACTTATGAAACAAACAGTTAAAAAAAAAACAGTATGTGAACAGGTTAAACATCTAAAAATTAACCAATAGAGATGCCCAATCCTTAAAATTCTCTGAATTCGCGTATCGGTTTCCAATATAATGTGAAAGAAAATGTTCCTTGGATGACCATATATAGTGTTGAAGCCATAGTAATACATAGATCCGAGATCATACTTTAAGCCACGCCCATGTCAACCGCATGACATCAGTAAAGAAGGTAAATTGAGCTTTTAGCTTCAAATGACATCTCATCCTAGTTCACTACACTCATTCAACCAATCATCAAAGGAATGTTTCTTTGATGGCCTTAATTCAATTTTTTCTATATAAATTCTACATGTAGAACTTTAGCTGCTGTGGCAGCGGTAAAATGACAAAACTCTTAAGGTCTTCTCCCCTGAATCCTCTTATCCGATTCCAAGATAATTAACCAGTTGTAGAAGTGTTCATAGACGTAATCGGTTCCTTACTATGAAAGTTCTTGCCTGATTTCAAAATAATTTCTTTCTTCATAATTTGTTCAAATATTATTGATTGGTTGAACATTATAGTCGCTATTTTTACTGTTATCCGAGTTGCACTAAATGGCCTCCAGCTGCCATGTCCAGCTGAAGTTTGGATATTTGGCAAGAATACAGCCTAACCCCGGCTGTATATTGCTCAAGTTTCAGATTAGCTGGCTTTCCGTCACGTGTCAGAGGAAGGCGACACACACTGGCCTTGAGTCGCACTAGTCGCCGTTCTGCCAAGCTACAGAGTGGCTTCCACTCTCGATTTGGCGTGCATATTCTTCGAGATAGATTATGTCAGGTGGAAGCCCCTTAAAATGACTTGGTGTTGCATTATGTCCCGATTCGCCGACTTGCAGCAGCTGGCTGCTTTACACTACTGGAGTTGATTTGTGGACAAAGACTCGACTTTGTACCGGTCCTGTTCGAGTTAAAGAATTTACCTGGCAACCTGACACGTGTCAGATTGAAGTGACCAAATTTGGCTCCGAGTCGCACTAGAGGGTGTCCATCCGGATTAATGGCAGCCTATTGCCATGTTCAGCTGAAGTTCGGATCTGGGGCAAGTCTACAGCCCAACTCCGGCTGTTTATTGCTCATTTTATTGACTGAAGCCGGCTGTGTGGCACGTTTGGAAAGCGCCAAACACTGGATCCGAGTCGCACTAGTCGCCGTTCTGCCGCGATTCCCGACTTTGCACCCGTCCTGTTTGAGTTAGAAAGTTCAGCCGGTGACCTTACATGTGCCCAATACTAGATCAGAGTCACATTAAGTGCAAAATCCAGCTGATATTTAAATTTCCAGACAATGTAATTCATATGGCCCAAACATGTCCGTAAAGCTAGTTTAGACGACTTTTCCGGCTGATACATACTGCTGGAGTTGTCGGAACTCCGGCTGTTCCGGCTGGCTGATCCTGGTTCGGTCTCCTGAATTTGCATCCGCCTTGTTTGAGTTAAAAGATTCAACATATGAGTTTAACATATGAGTTTAACTGATGAGTTTAAAAGATGTTGCGTTGGCAGTATGGTTTCCGTCTGGTTTGTTTTTGCATTCGTGCAAGACCTGTATTAAAATGTACAGACAATGTATAATGCATGTGGTTTATGTTCAGGCTGGCCAGAGTAGCCAAACATATTCTTTTTCGGCTGGTTAGTACCGTCGTAGTAATTGGAACTTCGGCTGTTCCGGCTAAATAATAAAGCCGAAGTAGCCGGAACTCCGGCTGGTTGATACAGCCAAAGTGGTCTGAGTTCCGTCTGATCTGGCTAACCTCACACACTAAAGGCCTATATGAATGAATTATATGCTTAATTGAAGACGTTATACAAGGAGTGATCAAACATAAAAGGACTTTCTTAGTAACTTTTGTATTTGTTATAGTGATTTAATATTGTCATCAGTAAAGTTATAAATCTTTGTCATAGATACGAGTTGATGCATAGGAGGGCCACACCGTTATTTTACAAGGAAGTACCAATCTAAACTGTGTATATTTCATATATACACCAACAGAAGATAGCGAACATTTGAATTACATTTATTTGTTGGTATATTGTTCTAATTACAAACGTTTACTGTTGTTGTTCCATGATTGCCATCAGAATAGTAAAGTTGCTTAGCGGCGTGCAAGAACGTTACTTATGAAAGGACGTCAAAGGAAAAATTGATAATTTGCTATATAGTAAAATTATACCACAACGGAGACAAAAACCAAAATAATCTTTGGCAATGATAATTCGGTAGAGTTCACCAGGAGTTGAGCAGTTCTGACGTTGAAAGTAACAGTGCCAGTGTCGTCTTAAACCATACGTTACGCATTTCAGTGAACAATAATTATGAAATGCCTCTTAGCAATGGTTACTGGGGAAGTTGATGCACACATTGCCATTATAACTATTTTCATAGACCTAGGTCAAAATGACTATACTATGAGGATATTGCTCAAGCACGTTTATTTGGGACGGAATTACTTTATACTTCATACACAGATTCAGTGTCAAGCGAGCTTGGACGGCTTCGCGTTTTACCCACATATGTCAAAGATCAAGTTCACAATGCCTGTAAAACTCCTCTATGAAACGACGTAATCGCTATTGGACGAAATTACTTCATACCTCACACATTGATTCAGTTTCAAGAGAGCTTGGATGGGCTTGCGTTTACTGACCTATATCGAAGGTGACTATATTACGTCTGCAAGAACCGACGTCCGTCCGTCATTTATTAACTGAATGCCTTCATACATCCTATAAAGGTTCAGTATTAAGGGAGCTTCAAGGAGTTCTCGTTTTAACCAACCTAAGTCAAAGGTCAAAGTTACAATGACTATAATATATCTGTACAAACGACACTGCGAAGTAATTTATAACATCTACGATGCTCTAGTTTTTAACATAGTGCGCGGTCTGAAGATGTGGAACCATGTTTCTGTTTTCAAATAATTTAATTTAATATAAGGCCAAACTATTGAAATGTTTACCTGTGCTGTTCAAGAAAGATTTTAATACAAGGATGATCGTAAAAATGGTGTTCAAACGGGGTGTTACCCGGCCGGGTAGCTCAATTGGTAGCGTATCTGACTCGTGATCTGGAGGTCACGGGTTCGATACCCGGTTGCGGCGACATTCTTTCGGGCGATTTTTCCATCGCCTCTCACCTCTGATCTATGTGAGAAAGTAGTCAGTGGCTTCGAAAGAATGTTGTGTAAGTACTGGTGTAGGAAAGCCAGGAAAACATGGATAGGTGCACTGACCGCCGTGATATGACCAAAGCTGTTGAAAGCGGCGTTAAACTCCAAACAAACAAACAAAAACCAAACGGGGTGTCATTAAGACCCCACATCACTAGACGTGGCTCATTTATATAACGTTTACTCAGAGGTGCAAGGAGGCTCTTTGTCATTTAACGAACTTGGACGAGTTTCGTTTGACCAACCTCAGTCAAAGATGACTGTGAATATAAAACAACTGTAAAAACGTCACTGCATAAGATAATTTGTATCGCATGCAATGCTTTGAAACTGCGCAAATGCTTTTTCAAAAGAAATATAGATACTTACGATATCATATTGGTGAATTTATGTAACTCGAACTTGAACTTGAATATTTGTGTTTCGTTTACAAAATGTTTCTGCCAATATACTTTATAATTCACGTTGATTTGAATAAACCTTGTCGTCACGAATTGTTTATGCCCAAAATATATTTTCGGATCATATGATGTAAAACCGAATATCAAACCAGGAATTTTCTCATTTGTTATCATGGAAGTAATTCTTTCATTTGTGGAACATTAATGGGGAACTTTGAAAATAATCTAAACTATCGATAACAGTTATGATTGCAGGAGCTAGCCGAGCGCAGGCATTAGCGAAATTTGACTGGACAACCGGTTACATAAAATCATATCATCTTTTAGGCAATTATCTAGAGGGTTTAAGAGTTGACAAAATGAACAGCTATTGTGGAGGAGCATGAACGGCGCGCCGTGGATTTCTTGAAATGTAAAGTGTTTAAATTTGAGTAACAGGAAAAACAGTGGAACATTTACAAGTGTTTTTATTTCTGTGAGAGTAATGCGGGTAATTTGTTACTATGGCGAAGCACGTTAAAACACTTTTCTTCATAGAATCGAGTTGAAATCATTCAATAATGCACGGCTATTACAGACAACTTTTGAAATTATTTAGAGAAATTGGGAATTCGCTTACCAACAAAACGCTTCCTTTTTTATACAGTGATTAAACGTTGGCATAAAATCGCAATTCCCTTAATATCCTTACCTTTATAACAATTTTAAAATAATAAAGCAGCTGAACCGGTGATGCTTTTTTACTACCTCCTGTTATATTGTCTCAATATTGCAAGTCTTTATTTCATTTAAAGAACAGGTTAACACAACGATTCTCTCGCAGGATCTTCTTACACAATTCACATCACATAGCTCTGACTGAATGCAAGCGAAACGTGCATTTGTATGACAGTCGCTAGTAATTTTCCTTACACCAATTGCTAAACGTAATTATGGCAAGGCAAAATGCAATCAGGTGCCTTGGAAGACGGTGTTGTGGAGACATGGCACGAGAGAGTCAGGCAACACATGGTTACTAGTATGAGCTCTGGACACCGTATGGGATTATAGGTTATTGCATCTATATGGGAAAATATTGTGTTGGACGAGTTCCGTCTGCTGAGTTGCCTGAGCTTGCGTGGGCAAAACTCCGCCGAAGGAAAGAGTCCCAACACAATAGATTTCCATAATCATGCAATAACCTTTTTATTGTAAAATTCGATATTGGCTAGTTAAAATGTGTCGTTTTGTTTGTTTTAAACACTTCACTGTTTAAAAAATTAACACTCGTTTAGGATTGTTTATGTAAATAAACATTTACGATATATCGCACAAATATACTCTCCTTTTCGAATGTGCGTGAAGTTAGCCGGAGTAGCCGGAACAGCCGGAATAGCCGGAACTCCGGCTACTCCGGCTACTCCGGCTGTACCAACTAGCCGGAACAGCCGGAGTTCCGGCTACTCCGGCTGCATTAACCAGCCGGAATAGCTAGAGTTCCGGCTACTCTGGCTGTATAAACCGGCCGGATAAGCTGTATTTCCTAATACTTCGACTGTACTTAGCAGCCGAATATCATCAATCCGGCTACTCCGGCTGTATTAACCAGCCGGAACTCAGGCTTCTCCGGCTGTATAAACCAGCCGGAACAGCTGGAACTCCGTCTACACCGACTGTATTTACCAGCCGTTAAAGTCGGAACTCCAGCTTCGTCGGCTGTATTAACCAGTCGGAACAGCCGGCTGTATTAACCATCCTGAACAGCCGGAACTCCGATAACTTCGACTGTATTAACCAGCCGGAACAGGCGGAACTCCGGCTGTATAAACCAGCCGGAACAGGCTGAACTCCGGCTGTATAAACCAGCCGGAACTGGCGTAACTCCGGCTGTATAAAACCAGCCGGAACAGGCGGAACTTCGGCTGTATAAACAAGCCGGAACAGGCGGAACTCCGGCTGTATAAACTAGCCGGATAAGGCGGAACTCCGGCTGTATAAACCAGCCGGAACAGGCGGAACTCCGGCTGTATAAACCAGCCGGAACAGGCGGAACTCCGGCTGTATAAACCAGCCGGAACAGGCGGAACTCCGGCTGTATAAACCAGCCGGAACAGTCTTAACTACGGCTGTATAAACCAGCCGGAACAGGCGGAACTCCGGCTGTATAAACCAACCGGAACATGCGGAACTCCGGCTGTATAAACCAGCCGGAACAGGCGGAACAGTGGAACTCCCTCTACACCGACCGTATTCACAAACCGGAACTCCAGCTGCGTCGGCTGTATTAACCAGCCGGAACAGAGGGAATTTCAGTAACACAAGCTGTATTAACCAGCCGAATAAGCGAAACTCCGGCAACTCCGACTGTATTAACCATGCATGCTTCAATCCACCGTCCAATCCATCTATCTCGAGCAATAGGCACGCCAAAACGAGGGTGGGAGCCACTCTTGTCGGCCCAACTCCGGCTGGGTTTTACAGCCGGCTGCGATAAATCCGGGTGGAATCCGCCTAGCGTGTCTGGGAGCCAGAGTGTGTCACTTTCACCTGACATATGCCAGGATGCCAGTTAAACTCTCTAATATCGAGCAATATACAGCCGGAGTTGGGCTGTAGACTTGGCCAAACTGCCAACTTCATCTGAACATGGCAGCCAGCTGCGATAAATCCGGGTGGAATCCGGTTAGTGCGACTTGGAGCCAGACTGAGGCGCTTTCACCTGGCAGGCTTCAATCCACCGTCAAATCCATCTATCTCGAACAATAGGCACGCCAAAACGAGGGTGAGACCACTCTTTCGGCCCAACTCCGGCTGGGTTTTGCAGCCGGCTGCGATACATCCGGGTGGAATCCGGCTAGCGTGTCTGGGAGCCAGAGTGTGTCACTTTCATTTGACATATATGTCAGGATGCCAGTTAAACTCTCTAATTTCCAGCCTGAGTTGGCCTGAGTTGGCCGGAGTTGGGCTGCCAGAACGCCAACTTCATGTGAACATTGCAGCCAGCTGCGATAAATCCGGGCGGAATTCGGCTAGTGCAACTCGGCGCCAGAGTGAGGCACTTTCACCTGACACATGTCACGATGCCAGTTAAGCTTTCTAATTTGAACAGGACGGGTGCAAAGTCGGGAATATGTCGAAAAATCCCAACTCCGGCTGGGTTTTGCAGCCGACTGCGATACATCCGGGTGGAATCCGGCTAGCGTTTCTGGGAGCCAGAGTGTGTCACTTTCACCTGACATATATGTCAGGATGCCAGTTAAACTCTCGAATATCCAGCAATTTCCAGCCGGAGTTAGCCGGAGTTGGCCTCTAATATTGAGCAATATACAGCCGGAGTTGGGCTGTAGACTTGGCCAAACTGCCAACTTCATCTGAACATGGCAGCCAGCTGCGATAAATCCGGGTGAAATCCGGATAGTGCGCCGCGGAGCCAGACTGAGGCGCTTTCACCTGGCATGCTTCAATCTACCGTCCAATTCATCTATCTCGAACAAAAGGCACGCCAAAACGAGGGTGAGACCACTCTGTCGGCCCAACTCCGGCTGGGTTTTGCAGCCGGCTGCGATACATCCGGGTGGAATCCGGCTAGCGTGTCTGGGAGCCAGAGTGTGTCACTTTCATTTGACATATATGTCAGGATGCCAGTTAAACTCTCTAATTTCCAGCCGGAGTTGGCCGGAGTTGGCCGGAGTTGGGCTGCCAGAACGCCAACTTCATGTGAACATTGCAGCCAGCTGCGATAAATCCGGGCGGAATCCGGCTAGTGCAACTCGGAGTCAGAGTGGGGCACTTTCACCTGACACATGTCACGATGCCAGTTAAGCTTTCTAATTCGAACAGGACGGGTGCAAAATCGGGAATATGTCGGGAAATCCCAACTCCGGCTGGGTTTTGCAGCCGGCTGCGATACATCCGGGTGGAATCCGGCTAGCGTTTCTGGAAGCCAGAGTTTGTCACTTTCAACTGACATATATGTCAAATGAAAGTGACACACTCTGGCTCCCAGACACGCTAGCCGGATTCCACCCGGATGTATCGCAGCCGGCTGCAAAACCCAGCCGGAGTTGGGCCGACAGAGTGGTCTCACCCCCGTTTTGGCGTGCCTATTGTTCGAGATAGATAGATTGGACGGTGGATTGAAGCGTGCCAGGTGAAAGCGCCTCAGTCTGGCTCCGAGTCGCACTAGCCGGATTCCACCCGGATATATCGCAGCTGGCTGCCATGTTCAGATGAAGTTGGCAGTTAGGCCAAGTCTACAGCCCAACTCCGGCTGTATATTGCTCAATATTAGAGTTTAACTAGCATCCTGGCATATGCCAGGTGAAAGTGACACACTCTGGCTCCCAGACACGCTAGCCGGAGTTGGGCCGACAGAGTGGCTCCCACCCTCGTTTTGGCGTGCCTATTGCTCGAGATAGATGGCTTGGACGGCGGATTGAATCATGCCAGGTGAAAGCGCCGCAAACTGACTTCCTGTTGCATGGCATCCGGTTTCGCCAAATTCCGTCAGCCGGCTGCCATGCACAGCCGGAGTTGGGATTTCCCGACATATTACCGACTTTGCACCCGTCCTGTTCGAATTAGAGAGTTTAACTGGCATCGTGACATGTGTCAGGTGAAAGTGCCTCACTCTGGCTCCGAGTTGCACTAGCTGGATTCCGCCCGGATTTATCGCAGCTGGCTGCAATGATCACATGAAGTTGGCGTTTTGGCAGCCCAAATCCGGCTAACTCCGGCTGGAAATTGCTGTATATTAGAGAGTTTAACTGGCATCCTGACATATATGTCAGGTGAAAGTGACACACTCTTGCTCCCAGAAACGCTAGCCGGATTCCATCCGGATGTATCGCAGCCGGCTGCAAAACACAGCCAGAGTTGGGCCGACAGAGTGGTTTCACCCTCGTTTTCGCGTGCCTATTGTTCGAGATAGATGGATTGGACGGTGGATTGAAGCATGCATGGTTAATACAGTCGAAGTTGCCGGAGTTCCGCTTGTTTCGGCTGATTAATATAGCTTGTGTAACTGGAATTCCCTCTGTTCCGGCTGGTTAATACAGCCGACGTAGCTGGAGGTCCGACTGTTCCGGTTTGTTAATATAGTCGGTGAAGACGAAGTTCAAGCTGTTCCGGCTGGTTAATACAGTTGGTGTAGAGGGAGTTCCGCCTGTTCCGGCCGGTTAATACAGCCGACGCAGCCATACCGAAGAATTTTGATCATCAGATAAATATCAAATATCGATAAGCCTAGCTGCGCTCTGAAACAATTCATTCGTTAATCTCCGTTAGGTTCCGTTATTTACCAATACACATTGATCACACGCTGTGACCGGGGTAATAAAACAATTAACGCCTCGGGGATAGTCGTGGCGGGCAATTAGCCAAATACACTGGTTTATAGCTTAATATGGATAAAACCAAAACATCTGTAAATTAATAGTATTTATTGACACACGTTCCATGTTATATACATAAGCATATCCATGATGAAAACTAACAAATAGACTAACGATACACATATAAGTATGCAGGATTATGGAAAATCATGGATGTTGAACTTAATTAAATAACAATTGAATAGAATAGAAAACATTCATTAATTTTCTAATTATTAATGATCAATGCCTCCAATTTATACACTGTTTCTAAAACCCGTGAACTATTGATGCGTCCAATTGCGTATTTATGGGTAAAGTCTGATATTTGTAAACTTCGGTCAACAGAGTTGATTGAATTTTAGTTTTTAATTCACAACATAGTAAGGTGGATTTTATCGTAACCTTTTCCCACATACACCAGAGGACCAGAAACAGAAAAAAACCCGCATTATATCATTTACGGCAGGAATGTTTTAGAGCAGTAAATTACCAATTTACGTTCTGTTACTAAATGTATAATACCCCCTTCTATTCGCAGTTGTTAAAGATACATCATTTCACATTGAAGATTATAGTATATATCATGTATATAGTATTAATGATTATGTAATAGGGATACGCGACTCGCTTCAGATCCCCTGGTGATACTGATTGACTTTATGAGGTTCATAAAACTTCGGGTAAAACCGGGAGCATTGCCGGACCTTCACGAACAAATCCGAAATCATGAAGTTACAAATATATCTTAAAAAAGACCATCTAAATCTAAATTTATTTTGATAAAATAAAAATTACATTGTAGATGAAGAAGTGCCGCATCCGAGACCGTTTGCAACTAAGAAATATATATAATAATATTTGATATACATCGATTATAAGTGAATGGGTACTTTTATTTTGTTCTTTGTCTATATGATATTGGCGGGAGCCGGACAAAAGATCCCATGCTATTTTTGGCAGGGTGGACAAAAGCTCCCACATCATTTTTACAGTGTGGACAAAAGATCCCATGTTATTTTAACAGGGTGGACAAAAGCTCCCGCATCATTTTGGCAGGGTGGACAAAAGATCCCACTTATAATATATATCAGTCAGTAATAAAGAGATTGAAATGAATAAACTATATGAATATATAATTCCTATCCATTGAGCATATTATGGATGTGAATTTCAAGGTAAACAGCCAATTAATGTAGAGGGTCAAAGTTATCACCTGCTATTTTAAATTAAAGGCAATCAAAATCTAAATTGTGTTGTTAATTGAACTCTTTACATAAACTGTGAAAAATAAAACATTGAGCATATTATTGGTGTGAACTTTATAAATAGCTGTACTAATGACAATGACCAGACTGTGTGTTGATTGAATATGTCTGCATCAGGGTCTTTCAAATAGTATTTGAAAGACCCTGTCTGCATGAACTACTTTGAAAGCTGTTTTGTTTGTAAATACCTGTATATCCACTTTTCATTGTTTTATTATCATGATGTGCTAAATTTTCAACACTAGTAGTTACCATATGCTATATTTTGTTTGCTATATATTTACTCATAATTTTTTATTAACAGGGAGTAAATTTGACTTTATTAATCTTTTCTTTTTTTTCTGGTTTATTTTTCTATGAAATCATTTAATAAGAAGAAAATATACTCAACACCTTTACTGTCTGTCACCTTAAGACAAAAACCAGGATGGCTCATCAATATGGGATCTTTTGTCCATCCTGTCAAAATGGTGTGGGAACTTTTGTCCACCCTGTTAAAATAACATGGGATCTTTTGTCCACCCTATTACAATGATATGGGACCTTCTGTCAAAAATAGCATGGGAGCTTTTGTCCATGTGATCTGTTGTCCTGTATTCGATATTGACAACGTTTATTTAACCTAAAAAAAGACCATTTAAATCATATTTTTCTCGAAAAATGAATGCCACATATTAAAGATAGATCATTATATTTTGTGGAGCCGTTTGCACCTAAGAGATGAATTAATTAATTAAAGAGTCATAGCGCGTTAAAGTTACAGCTACTCTTTATTTCCATATGGTAAATTATACCTGATAGCAATTGCCGGTGAAATAATTCTTCCACATGTGGAGGTCCGACTGTTCCGGTATAGACAGAGTTCCGGCTGGTATATACAGTCGAAGTTGTCGGAGTTCCGGCTGTTCCGGATGGTTAATACAGCCAGCTGTTCCGACTGGTTAATACAGCCGACGTAGTGGAGTTCGACTGTTTCGGCTGGTAAATAGTCGGTTTTGAAAAATCGGTTGATATTTATTTTCCTTACTGCAAACTAATTTACTCACATCTGTTATAGTTCCATCATTGATGCAGATACGCGATTAATAATAATTATGTCAGTGCTACTTTGGTACCGGATTGTTACTAATATTTGAGTTTTATCGAGACATTATCTACATAGAGTTAAAATATGTAAATATTATCTTCGTCATGATTTGGCAGATAATAGATATCATTGCGCGTTCTGCCTTGCAAATAACGGCATACTCAAATCTGGAAATTCCAAAAGGTTCTATAAATAGCTCGCGATACTGGTGTTCTTAAATCTCAATATTATAAACGCTTCATTTTGTAGTTGTTTAAATATATGAAAGCGTCTGGTTTACAAAGGTTTAAAGGACACACGATGTCAGTGTGTACACACGTTATGTATACACGTCTGCACGTTCTAGAGTCAATTAGCAATCAATGCTGAAAGTGTAGCCTTATTTAGTTTGGAGATCGAGCATTATAATATATGCCTATATTTTTATAAATTGAACAGTTTGGCAAATAGTGAAATTGTGCTTTTTGTGCATGTTTTGTGTTTGTTATTGCACTCAAATTTTTCGAAGCAGTTTAACAACCTCAGAGACATATAAATACACTGTGTTTATATGTATCTGACAACCCTCAATCATGCAATGTGAAGGGACTAAATTAAACAGACCTGTTTAATATCGGACATCATTGAAACAAACACCAAACTAATGGATACTGTTTTCTCTCCTTTCTTGATAATTTTGACATTTCTAAAGTGTACACAATATTTTATCTTAATATGGAGAAATCCGCTGTGATCGAGTAGTAAAACTGGTTTGTTTACCCAGGGATCATGAATAGGTGAACTTTCGCCGTGATATAACTGAAATAATGTTGAAAGCGGCGTAAAACCCCAATAAATAAATTATCTTAATATGGCCTAGCGACCTGGTGATGAACATGTGATTACCCGAACAATTTAGATTACAAATAGCCATTCTAATGAGCTAAAACGGTAGCTAGTCCTACACCGATATACTGCTTGTTACTTTGCAGAATTTTCCATACGATCGCCACTACAGTGCCATTGGCGCTTTGATTAAATCTGTTTTCTGGCGTCATTTCACACAATATAAAATTGCAGCGTACTGTTTAAAATGCTTCGTTAGAAATTAAGAAACTACGCGCTGACTTGAAATTTGACGTCATAAAACGTAAATGTCACGTCAAATGTGCAAACTTTCGCGCCTTTTAATTGGTTTCCATGTGAGTTATCAACAAAACAAAAAAGTTGTATATGGTTATTTTAGCGACTGCGGAGGTTCGCGCGACCACGTGTTACCATAGTGACCATTACGTTGCCATTATAACATGCTATACGGTGACATTCGCTCCCGCATTACAAATTACCTTATAATTGTTGTATGAATGTTTTTAAGACATGCTGCCAATGGTTTTAATTTTATTTAACAATTCCGCGAATTTATGGATATACCCTCGTATAGTACATGGTGTCAACCATTTCTGGGTCTGATTATGGCTTTAAGAAACAATATGTTTATAGCGCATTGCTAGGTCTAAATAGGGCCTTAATAAGAAATATGTTTATAATGCATGTTGTCAACCATTGCTGGGTCTGATTAGGGCCTTACGAAACAATATGTTTATAATGCATGTTGTCAACCATTGCTTGGTCTGATTAGGGCATTAAGAAACAATATGTGTATAGTGCATGTTGTAAACCATTGCAGGGTCTGATTAGGGCATTACGAAACAATATGTTTATAGTGCATGGTGTCAACCATGTTGGGTCTGATTAGTGCCTTAAGACACAAAATGTTTATAGTGCATGGTGCCGAAATGATGGGTCTGATAAGTGCTTTAAGACACACTATGTTTATAGTGCATGGTGTCGACCATTGCTGGGTCTGATTAGGGCCTTAAGAAACAATATGTTTATGGTGCATGGTGTCAACCATTGCTGGATCTGATTAAGGCCTTAATAAAAAAATATGTTTATAGTGCATGGTGTCAACCATTGCCGGGTCTGATTAGGGTCTTAATAAAAAATATGTTTATAGTGCATGGTGTCAACCATTGCTGGGTCTGATTAGGGCCTTAATAAAAATATGTTTATAGTGCATGGTGTCAACCTTTGCTGGGTCTGATTAGGGCCTTAATACACAATATGTGTATAATGCATGGTGTCAACCAATGATGGGTCTGATTAGGGCTTTAATAAACAATATGTGTATACTGCATGGTGTCAACCATTGCTGGGTCTGATTAGGGCCTTAATAAAAAATATGTTTATAGTGCATGGTGTTAACCAAAGCTGGGTCTGATTAGGGCCTTAATACACACTATGTGTATAATGCATGGTGTCAACCATTGCTGGGTCTGATTAGGGCCTTAATAAAAGATATGTTTTTAGTGCATGGTGTCAACTATTGCTGGGTCTGATTAGGCCCTAATAAACAATATGTTTATAGTGCATGGTGTCAACCATGATGGGTCTTATTAGGGACTTAAGAAACAATTCGTTATACTGCATGGTGTCAAACATTGCTGGGTCTGATTAGGGTCTTAATACACAATATGTTTATACTGCATGGTGTCAACTATTGCTGGGTCTGATTAGGGCCTTAATAAACAATATGTGTATAATGCATGGTGTCAACCATTACTGGGTCTGATTGGGCCCTTAATACAAAATATGTTTATAGTGCATGGCGTCAACCATGTTTGGTCTGATTAGGGCCTTAATAAAAAATATGTTTATAGTGCATGGTGTCAATCATGTTGGGTCTGATTAGGGCCTTAAGAAAAAATATGTTTATAGTGCATGGTGTCAACTATTGCTGGGTCTGATTAGGGCCTTAACACACAATATGTGTATAATACATGGTGTCAACCATTGCTGAATCTGATTAGGGCCTTAATACACAATATGTGTATAATGCATGGTGTCAACCATTGCTGAGTCTGATTAATGCCTTAATACACAATATGTGTATAATGCATGGTGTCAATCATTGCTGAGTCTGATTAGGAACTTAATACACAATATGTTTATACTGCATGGTGTCAACAATTGCTGAGTCTGATTAGGGCCTTAATAAACAATATGTGTATAATGCATGGTGTCAACCATGATGGGTCTGATTAGGGTCTTACGAAACAATATGTGTATAATGCATGGTGTTAACCATTACTGGGTCTGATTAGGGCCTTAATAAAAAATATGTTTATAGTGCATGGTGTCAACCATTGCTGGGTCTGATTAGGGCCTTAATAAAAAATATTTGTATAATGCATGGTGTCAACCATTGCTGGGTCTGATTAGGGCCTTACGAAACAATATGTTTATAGTGCATGGTGTCAACCATTGCTGAGTCTGATTAGGGCATTAATAAAACAAGTGTGTATAGTGCATGGTGTCAACCATGATGGGTCTGATTAGGGACTAAGAAACAATATGTGTATAATGCATGGTGTCAACCATGATGGGTCTTATTAGGGCCTTAATAAAAAATATGTTTATAGTGCATGGTTTCAACCATTGATGGGTCTGATTAGGGCCTTAATAAAAAATATGTTTATAGTGCATGGTGTCAACCATGATGGGTCTTATTAGGGCATTACGAAACAATATGTTTATAGTGCATGGTGTCAACCATTGATGGGTCTGATTAGGGCCTTAAGAAACAATATGTTTATGTACATGGTGTCAACATTTATCCTCGACTGCGCAGTTTCATTGCCTTAATAATTTCATCTATATATTGCACATCAAGTAGCAAACACACACAGATACCTTTAATTCACTTTCTTTCCTGTCAATTCATATATTATGTTGTTTACATGCCAATATAGGGTTTGACAGGAAAAGTAGTCATTTATATGACCTAATTTTTGTCAAAATTCAAAAATATGACCATAATCAGTGCACCCTGGTTTTTGGTTATTTTAAAATAGTAAATGCACCAACATTATGAGCATTGGGAAAATTCACTAAAGCCTAGTTCCCACTGTCTCGGTTCAGGTTCCGGTATCTCCCGGTGAAGACTAGCCGATATACCGGGATGATCCGGGATGGTCAGGACCATTTGTGCCAGAAAAATGAATTGCATTGTCATATTCCCGTCGCTGTCCCGGAGTGTTCCCCGTTTAGAAGCCGGATGCCCCCGTTTGATCCCGGATTATCCCGGTTTGGCACGGTGTATTTACGGTGTCGCGCCGGCGTGTTTCCCGGTACTTCCCGCAGTGACCCAGGTCGTGTCCCGGTGTGCCAACTGGTGAGACAACGATCGTGTTACGGCCCTGCCTGTCCACCCCGGTAGAACCCCGGTCGTGCGCCGTTGGTGCCACGGTGACACCCAGTGTCCCCCGGTGGTAACCGGATAGTACCGGTATATAAACTGAGACAAGCGCAGATCAGCATCAGTTTTGCTCATATCGTCTTACTCTCAAATTACACTGATGGAAAACCTAATTGTTCACGATACTTTATACACACCGGGAATGTATCCGGGGCTAACCGTAACTACACCCTGTCTGACCGTAACTTCGCCGTCTGTTACCGGAGTGGAAACGGGATAATCCGGCATAGACCGGGTCAGTCCGTAATGAAACCGGGGTCTATCGGCCGCAACCGGCGGAATGCCGGCATACGCTGTTTTTAACCGTCTGCTAATCCGGCTCAGACCCAAGTGTGCATTTAAATGTAAGATGGTTGTGCACGTTATAGTACACCCTCATGATTAAAGGGTTATGACCAATCCAAATAACATTACCGTTTTAAACAAATCATGAAGTGCAGCATTCAGTAACAAAATAAATGAAATTTTCAAAAGAGATATTTTGGTGGAGCTTGTCAGGTAGGAGAAAATTGGTACCAAAGAATTCAACAATATTTTCTCTAGTATATTTAAAATACTCTGCATTTATGTATTATAACCATATTTACAAAAGATTCAGAAGCTATGATACCATATAACTCTTTAAATTGAAGATAAAACGCAAAATAAAAGGTCAACGATTTGGGTTCGTCACCGAAACAGGGCAGTGTACGATAAAACCTTTGAAGCCATATTGACTTCCCAAGGAGACGCCCACCAAGCATACCCACAGTTTACAGTTCTGTTGTCATATGTAAACCATGACAGCCAGAAAATTCATCCTTCCTAATGACCAAGTCAGTAAAAACATTCTGACAATGGACATGTCGTTGCATTCAGTGGCAAACAAAATTACCATGAAGATCATAGGTCAGACAGTTAAAACACAATTTCCATCGTCAGGAACATCCGTCAGTGAATACAAAACATTGCTGATTCTCAGATAATTAGGCATACGTTTAGAATACAGCGTGATATTATATCTTTAATTACACGAACGACTACTAAAGGAATAGTAAAATGTTCTGCGCTACTTTATGTTATTCGGGGAAAACGAAAGAGATAAAAATGCTTACCTGAATTTAAGAACAGACGATTGGCAGAGCCCCAGACGAATACACAGTTATGGTTGTCAGCGTTTTATAAAATCAAAACAGTTGTTGTTGTTATCTTGAATACCAGTTGAATGACGTCATCTAAACAATTATTGTTTTATTCGTTGTTTATTTGTAGAAAATGCAAGTGTTTTGTAATTTTAATCAATGCTATTTATTGTTGAAAATATGACAATAGAAAAATGTTACGAATTTCTTTCATTTTTGACATTAAACCATCGTAAGTTCCAAAATGAAACACAGTGCGCATACAAAGTTTTCCCGATTGATGTGGATAAATGAACGCCACGGTTCCCTGCTTTTTTCTATGTAATTGTATTGTCAATGTCACGAGCTGGTCCACAGAAACATTTTAATATTGAATGTAGAGATTTTTAAAATAAAGATACTCCTCATAACGTGCTGTGGCAAAAGAAGAAATTGCTCATTGTAACAATTCCCTCCTATATCAAAATGTTTTCAAATGTCGTCTGCTGTAGAACAGTCAAATGCGTCTTTATGTGGTAAAAGGGTTAAGTTGTAACTGTATTCCTTTACACCAAGGTTTTCTGGGACAGAACACTGAATGAATAGTACAGAATACTGTTAGATATTGAAAGCTGTAAAGAAGTCTTCTCAAAATCAATGAAAACGTGTGATTTCACGAACGGTAAAATATCGCAAGTTGCAATATACCGTGTTTTAAGCTAGACCTCCGATGGCCCCGACCTGCTTCCTATATTAGTCAATGTATTTTACTCCGTTTGTTCAGATAAATTGGATGTTGCAATACTGTTAACTGATGCCCGGATATAAATTCAGCCGGTGTAATGATAATGTGTCACCTTACCATTATAACTTCTTATATGTTGAATCCGAAGAAAGGTGCATCAGTTGTAATTTTAACCTCTCTTCTTCTCTGATCGCCTAGAATGCCCGACATGGAAAATAAATGAAATATCGCTCTCTAGGCACACTATATATCTACTACACCACATAGCCGATGAGAGAACATAATTCATAGGTGTTATCGAATATGTTACTCACAATTGTCGTACAAAAGGGGTAAATGTGTATTGATGCACAATAACAGGCAATGGAACTGTGTTATTCCTGATAAACTGTTATATTGGGATGTTCCAATGAGTGTTGGTAAGGAATACAGCTCTAGTAGATCGTATACAAGTCAGCAATAGGCGGAATCAGTGCGTAAGACATCCATTCACGCCTTTATCTATCATCTCGATTAGTTCGTAAAACATTGTATACGATCTCGGGGAATACTTTCAAGCAGACTGTTAAAGACCTTTGGAGCTACCTGCTACAACATATTGCTAATATCAGAGAACACATCTTAAATCAAGATGGGGTTATTTTTTGTTTTTAGTATCCTAGGATATTTATGTTTGATTAAATGTACACCTGTCATTACGGTAAGTGTTTTTTCTCTTTTATGAATTTAGCTAAATATGCATTTTTGGTATTGCATTTTCTAATAAATTAATAAATACATGTACATGTTCTATAGATATCAATCATCAATAAATTCTAGAATGATCGTATTATCATTGTCTTTAATAACATGTATATTAAGAACGTTGTATTGAGCTGTTTTCGAGCTTCTCTATCGTTTATGATTATGAAAGGATTTTGCATGCCCCAATAACGTCAAATGTTATATTTACCTGTTAGTGTATCGAAAATTGAATATATCTGTTAATCTAGTATAATATCATCGCATTCTAAATCGTGATATACAATAGAAATTTCCTTGTAATACTATCTTTTCCCTGATACCCTCCGCCATAAAAAACAATCCCATTTTTTACAATTATGTGACAGACAATAACATTGTTAAAAAAAAGAGAATATTTCGTAACGTTTTCCTTTATAACCAGCATCGTTTCGACGTCGTTTCAATACTCTTCTTCTTATGATACAGATGTTACGTTTTTCCCGAATGGTAAATGCAGCCCTCTGTTAAAACATTAATTCGTGTAAGCGCTTAAAATTTTATTTTGACAAAGTTGGTTTGCATGATACAGATCTACACTCTCATATAATCAGTCACATAGTATACCCCTTTCCCACATATAAACCACATATAACCCATATGTAGAAGACGATTTCGAAAACATTTTAGCAAAAACAAACAAAAATCTCAATAAATGAAAGTGTAATAATTGAATAAAACATTGTGGTAAATGGAGAAATTGGTCATGTTGACTCGTCTGCAACATATGTATTATAAAGTAGTGTATGTGGGAAAGGGTAAATGTATAGATATATACTCTACAGATGTATTATAAAGTAGTGTATGTGGGAAAGGGTAAATGTATAGATATATACTCTACAGATGTATTATAAAGTAGTGTATGTGAGAAAGGGTAAATGGATAGATAGATACTCTACAGATGTATTATAAAGTAGTGTATGTGAGAAAGGGTAAATGGATAGATAGATACTCTACAGATGTATTATGAAGTAATGAATGTGAGAAAGGGTAAATGGATAGATAGATACTCTACAGATGTATTATAAAGTAGTGTATGTGGGTAAGGGTAAATGGATAGATAGATACTCTACAGATGTATTATAAAGTAATGTATGTAGGAAAGGGTAAATGGATAGATAGATACTCTACAGATGTATTATAAAGTAATGTATGTAGGAAAGGGTAAATGGATAGATAGATACTCTACAGATGTATTATAAAGTAATGTATGTAGGAAAGGGTAAATGGATAGATAGATACTCTACAGATGTATTATAAAGTAATGTATGTAGGAAAGGGTAAATGGATAGATAGATACTCTACAGATGTATTATAAAGTAATGTATGTAGGAAAGGGTAAATGGATAGATAGATACTCTACAGATGTATTATAAAGTAATGTATGTAGGAAAGGGTAAATGGATAGATAGATACTCTACAGATGTATTATAAAGTAATGTATGTAGGAAAGGGTAAATGGATAGATAGATACTCTACAGATGTATTATAAAGTAATGTATGTGGGTAAGGGTAAATGGATAGATAGATACTCTACATATGTATTATAAAGTAGTGTATGTGGGAAAGGGTATATGGATAGATAGATACTCTACAGATGTATTATAAAGTAATGTATGTGGGAAAGGTTAAATGGATAGATATATACTCTACAGATGTATTATAAAGTAGTGTATGTGGGAAAGGGTAAATGGATAGATATATACTCTACAGATGTATTATAAAGTAGTGTATGTGGGAAAGGGTAAATGGATAGATAGATACTCTACAGATGTATTATAAAGTAGTGTATGTGGGAAAGGGTAAATGGATAGATAGATACTCTACAGATGTATTATGAAGTAGTGTATGTGGGAAAGGGTAAATGGATAGATATATACTCTACAGATGTATTATAAAGTAGTGTATGTGGGAAAGGGTAAATGGATAGATAGATACTCTACAGATGTATTATAAAGTAGTGTATGTAGGAAATGGTAAATGGATAGATATATACTCTACAGATGTATTATAAAGTAATGTATGTGGGTAAGGGTAAATGGATAGATAGATACTCTACAGATGTATTATAAAGTAGTGTATGTAGGAAAGGGTAAATGGATAGATAGATACTCTACAGATGTATTATAAAGTAATGTATGTAGGAAAGGGTAAATGGATAGATAGATACTCTACAGATGTATTATAAAGTAATGTATGTAGGAAATGGTAAATGGATAGATTTATACTCTACAGATGTATTATAAAGTAATGTATGTGAGAAAGGGTAAATGTATAGATATATACTCTACAAATGTATTATAAAGTAATGTATGTAGGAAATGGTAAATGGATAGATTTATACTCTACAGATGTATTATAAAGTAATGTATGTGAGAAAGGGTATATGGATAGATATATACTCTACAGATGTATTATAAAGTAATGTATGTGGGAAAGGGTATATGGATAGATAGATACTCTACAGATGTATTATAAAGTAGTGTATGTAGGAAATGGTAAATGGATAGATATATACTCTACAGATGTATTATAAAGTAGTGTATGTGGGAAAGGGTATATGGATAGATATATACTCTACAGATGTATTATAAAGTAATGTATGTGAGAAAGGGTATATGGATAGATAGATACTCTACAGATGTATTATAAAGTAATGTATGTGGGAAAGGGTAAATGGATAGATATATACTCTACAGATGTATTATAAAGTAATGTATGTAGGAAAGGGTATATGGATAGATATATACTCTACAGATGTATTATAAAGTAATGTATGTAGGAAAGGGTATATGGATAGATATATACTCTACAGATGTATTATAAAGTAATGTATGTAGGAAAGGGTAAATGGATAGATAGATACTCTACAGATGTATTATAAAGTAATGTATGTAGGAAAGGGTATATGGATAGATATATACTCTACAGATGTATTATAAAGTAATGTATGTGAGAAAGGGTATATGGATAGATAGATACTCTACAGATGTATTATAAAGTAGTGTATGTGAGAAAGGGTAAATGGATAGATAGATACTCTACAGATGTATTATAAAGTAGTGTATGTGAGAAAGGGTATATGGATAGATAGATACTCTACAGATGTATTATAAAGTAATGTATGTGGGTAAGGGTAAATGGATAGATAGATACTCTACAGATGTATTATAAAGTAGTGTATGTAGGAAAGGGTAAATGGATAGATAGATACTCTACAGATGTATTATAAAGTAATGTATGTAGGAAAGGGTAAATGGATAGATAGATACTCTACAGATGTATTATAAAGTAATGTATGTAGGAAATGGTAAATGGATAGATTTATACTCTACAGATGTATTATAAAGTAATGTATGTGAGAAAGGGTAAATGTATAGATATATACTCTACAGATGTATTATAAAGTAATGTATGTAGGAAATGGTAAATGGATAGATTTATACTCTACAGATGTATTATAAAGTAATGTATGTGAGAAAGGGTATATGGATAGATATATACTCTACAGATGTATTATAAAGTAATGTATGTGGGAAAGGGTATATGGATAGATAGATACTCTACAGATGTATTATAAAGTAGTGTATGTAGGAAATGGTAAATGGATAGATATATACTCTACAGATGTATTATAAAGTAGTGTATGTGGGAAAGGGTATATGGATAGATATATACTCTACAGATGTATTATAAAGTAATGTATGTGAGAAAGGGTATATGGATAGATAGATACTCTACAGATGTATTATAAAGTAATGTATGTGGGAAAGGGTAAATGGATAGATATATACTCTACAGATGTATTATAAAGTAATGTATGTAGGAAAGGGTATATGGATAGATATATACTCTACAGATGTATTATAAAGTAATGTATGTAGGAAAGGGTAAATGGATAGATAGATACTCTACAGATGTATTATAAAGTAATGTATGTAGGAAAGGGTATATGGATAGATATATACTCTACAGATGTATTATAAAGTAATGTATGTGAGAAAGGGTATATGGATAGATAGATACTCTACAGATGTATTATAAAGTAGTGTATGTGAGAAAGGGTAAATGGATAGATAGATACTCTACAGATGTATTATAAAGTAGTGTATGTGAGAAAGGGTATATGGATAGATAGATACTCTACAGATGTATTATAAAGTAATGTATGTAGGTAAGGGTAAATGGATAGATAGATACTCTACATATGTATTATAAAGTAGTGTATGTGGGTAAGGGTAAATGGATAGATAGATACTCTACAGATGTATTATAAAGTAATGTATGTAGGAAAGGGTAAATGGATAGATAGATACTCTACAGATGTATTATAAAGTAATGTATGTAGGTAAGGGTAAATGGATAGATAGATACTCTACAGATGTATTATAAAGTAATGTATGTAGGTAAGGGTAAATGGATAGATATATACTCTACAGATGTATTATAAAGTAATGTATGTAGGAAAGGGTAAATGGATAGATATATACTCTACAGATGTATTATAAAGTAGTGTATGTAGGTAAGGGTAAATGGATAGATAGATACTCTACATATGTATTATAAAGTAATGTATGTGGGTAAGGGTAAATGGATAGATAGATACTCTACAGATGTATTATAAAGTAATGTATGTAGGTAAGGGTAAATGGATAGATAGATACTCTACAGATGTATTATAAAGTAATGTATGTAGGTAAGGGTAAATGGATAGATAGATACTCTACATATGTATTATAAAGTAATGTATGTAGGTAAGGGTAAATGGATAGATAGATACTCTACAGATGTATTATAAAGTAATGTATGTAGGTAAGGGTAAATGGATAGATAGATACTCTACAGATGTATTATAAAGTAGTGTATGTAGGAAAGGGTAAATGGATAGATAGATACTCTACAGATGTATTATACAGTAATGTATGTAGGTAAGGGTAAATGGATAGATAGATACTCTACATATGTATTATAAAGTAATGTATGTAGGTAAGGGTAAATGGATAGATAGATACTCTACATATGTATTATAAAGTAATGTATGTAGGTAAGGGTAAATGGATAGATAGATACTCTACAGATGTATTATAAAGTAATGTATGTAGGTAAGGGTAAATGGATAGATAGATACTCTACAGATGTATTATAAAGTAATGTATGTAGGTAAGGGTAAATGGATAGATAGATACTCTACAGATGTATTATAAAGTAGTGTATGTGAGAAAGGGTAAATGGATAGATATATACTCTACAGATGTATTATAAAGTAATGTATGTAGGTAAGGGTAAATGGATAGATAGATACTCTACAGATGTATTATAAAGTAATGTATGTAGGTAAGGGTAAATGGATAGATAGATACTCTACAGATGTATTATAAAGTAGTGTATGTGGGTAAGGGTAAATGGATAGATAGATACTCTACAGATGTATTATAAAGTAATGTATGTAGGAAAGGGTAAATGGATAGATAGATACTCTACAGATGTATTATAAAGTAATGTATGTAGGTAAGGGTAAATGGATAGATAGATACTCTACATATGTATTATAAAGTAGTGTATGTGGGTAAGGGTAAATGGATAGATAGATACTCTACAGATGTATTATAAAGTAATGTATGTAGGTAAGGGTAAATGGATAGATAGATACTCTACATATGTATTATAAAGTAGTGTATGTGGGTAAGGGTAAATGGATAGATATATACTCTACAGATGTATTATAAAGTAATGTATGTAGGTAAGGGTAAATGGATAGATAGATACTCTACATATGTATTATAAAGTAATGTATGTAGGTAAGGGTAAATGGATAGATATATACTCTACAGATGTATTATAAAGTAGTGTATGTGAGAAAGGGTAAATGGATAGATATATACTCTACAGATGTATTATAAAGTAATGTATGTAGGTAAGGGTAAATGGATAGATAGATACTCTACATATGTATTATAAAGTAATGTATGTGGGTAAGGGTAAATGGATAGATAGATACTCTACAGATGTATTATAAAGTAGTGTATGTAGGTAAGGGTAAATGGATAGATAGATACTCTACATATGTATTATAAAGTAATGTATGTAGGTAAGGGTAAATGGATAGATATATACTCTACAGATGTATTATAAAGTAGTGTATGTGAGAAAGGGTAAATGGATAGATATATACTCTACAGATGTATTATAAAGTAATGTATGTAGGTAAGGGTAAATGGATAGATAGATACTCTACAGATGTATTATAAAGTAGTGTATGTGGGTAAGGGTAAATGGATAGATATATACTCTACAGATGTATTATAAAGTAATGTATGTAGGTAAGGGTAAATGGATAGATAGATACTCTACAGATGTATTATAAAGTAGTGTATGTGGGTAAGGGTAAATGGATAGATAGATACTCTACAGATGTATTATAAAGTAATGTATGTAGGAAAGGGTAAATGGATAGATAGATACTCTACAGATGTATTATAAAGTAATGTATGTAGGTAAGGGTAAATGGATAGATAGATACTCTACATATGTATTATAAAGTAGTGTATGTGGGTAAGGGTAAATGGATAGATAGATACTCTACATATGTATTATAAAGTAGTGTATGTGGGTAAGGGTAAATGGATAGATAGATACTCTACAGATGTATTATAAAGTAATGTATGTAGGAAAGGGTAAATGGATAGATATATACTCTACAGATGTATTATAAAGTAGTGTATGTAGGTAAGGGTAAATGGATAGATAGATACTCTACAGATGTATTATAAAGTAGTGTATGTGGGTAAGGGTAAATGGATAGATAGATACTCTACAGATGTATTATAAAGTAATGTATGTAGGAAAGGGTAAATGGATAGATAGATACTCTACAGATGTATTATAAAGTAATGTATGTAGGTAAGGGTAAATGGATAGATAGATACTCTACATATGTATTATAAAGTAGTGTATGTGGGTAAGGGTAAATGGATAGATAGATACTCTACATATGTATTATAAAGTAGTGTATGTGGGTAAGGGTAAATGGATAGATAGATACTCTACAGATGTATTATAAAGTAATGTATGTAGGAAAGGGTAAATGGATAGATATATACTCTACATATGTATTATAAAGTAGTGTATGTAGGTAAGGGTAAATGGATAGATAGATACTCTACAGATGTATTATAAAGTAATGTATGTGAGAAATGGTAAATGGATAGATATATACTCTACAGATGTATTATAAAGTAATGTATGTGGGTAAGGGTAAATGGATAGATATATACTCTACATATGTATTATAAAGTAGTGTATGTGGGTAAGGGTAAATGGATAGATAGATACTCTACATATGTATTATAAAGTAGTGTATGTGGGTAAGGGTAAATGGATAGATAGATACTCTACAGATGTATTATAAAGTAATGTATGTAGGAAAGGGTAAATGGATAGATAGATACTCTACATATGTATTATAAAGTAATGTATGTAGGTAAGGGTAAATGGATAGATAGATACTCTACAGATGTATTATAAAGTAATGTATGTAGGAAAGGGTAAATGGATAGATAGATACTCTACATATGTATTATAAAGTAATGTATGTAGGAAAGGGTAAATGGATAGATAGATACTCTACAGATGTATTATAAAGTAGTGTATGTAGGTAAGGGTAAATGGATAGATAGATACTCTACAGATGTATTATAAAGTAATGTATGTAGGAAAGGGTAAATGGATAGATAGATACTCTACATATGTATTATAAAGTAATGTATGTAGGAAAGGGTAAATGGATAGATAGATACTCTACAGATGTATTATAAAGTAGTGTATGTAGGTAAGGGTAAATGGATAGATAGATACTCTACAGATGTATTATAAAGTAATGTATGTGAGAAATGGTAAATGGATAGATATATACTCTACAGATGTATTATAAAGTAGTGTATGTGGGTAAGGGTAAATGGATAGATAGATACTCTACAGATGTATTATAAAGTAATGTATGTGGGAAAGGGTAAATGGATAGATAGATACTCTACAGATGTATTATAAAGTAATGCATGTGGGTAAGGGTAAATGGATAGATAGATACTCTACAGATGTATTATAAAGTAATGTATGTAGGTAAGGGTAAATGGATAGATAGATACTCTACAGATGTATTATAAAGTAATGTATGTAGGAAAGGGTAAATGGATAGATAGATACTCTACAGATGTATTATAAAGTAATGTATGTGGGTAAGGGTAAATGGATAGATAGATACTCTACAGATGTATTATAAAGTAATGTATGTAGGAAAGGGTAAATGGATAGATATATACTCTACAGATGTATTATAAAGTAGTGTATGTAGGTAAGGGTAAATGGATAGATAGATACTCTACATATGTATTATAAAGTAGTGTATGTGGGTAAGGGTAAATGGATAGATAGATACTCTACAGATGTATTATAAAGTAATGTATGTAGGAAAGGGTAAATGGATAGATATATACTCTACAGATGTATTATAAAGTAGTGTATGTAGGTAAGGGTAAATGGATAGATAGATACTCTACAGATGTATTATAAAGTAATGTATGTGAGAAATGGTAAATGGATAGATATATACTCTACAGATGTATTATAAAGTAGTGTATGTGGGTAAGGGTATATGGATAGATAGATACTCTACAGATGTATTATAAAGTAATGTATGTGGGTAAGGGTAAATGGATAGATAGATACTCTACATATGTATTATAAAGTAATGTATGTAGGTAAGGGTAAATGGATAGATAGATACTCTACATATGTATTATAAAGTAGTGTATGTGGGTAAGGGTAAATGGATAGATAGATACTCTACAGATGTATTATAAAGTAATGTATGTAGGAAAGGGTAAATGGATAGATATATACTCTACAGATGTATTATAAAGTAGTGTATGTGGGTAAGGGTATATGGATAGATAGATACTCTACAGATGTATTATAAAGTAATGTATGTGGGTAAGGGTAAATGGATAGATAGATACTCTACATATGTATTATAAAGTAATGTATGTAGGTAAGGGTAAATGGATAGATAGATACTCTACATATGTATTATAAAGTAGTGTATGTGGGTAAGGGTAAATGGATAGATAGATACTCTACAGATGTATTATAAAGTAATGTATGTAGGAAAGGGTAAATGGATAGATATATACTCTACAGATGTATTATAAAGTAGTGTATGTGGGTAAGGGTATATGGATAGATAGATACTCTACAGATGTATTATAAAGTAGTGTATGTGGGTAAGGGTATATGGATAGATAGATACTCTACAGATGTATTATAAAGTAATGTATGTGGGTAAGGGTAAATGGATAGATAGATACTCTACAGATGTATTATAAAGTAATGTATGTAGGAAAGGGTAAATGGATAGATATATACTCTACAGATGTATTATAAAGTAATGTATGTGAGAAAGGGTATATGGATAGATAGATACTCTACAGATGTATTATAAAGTAATGTATGTGAGAAAGGGTAAATGGATAGATATATACTCTACAGATGTATTATAAAGTAATGTATGTGGGTAAGGGTAAATGGATAGATAGATACTCTACAGATGTATTATAAAGTAGTGTATGTAGGTAAGGGTAAATGGATAGATAGATACTCTACATATGTATTATAAAGTAGTGTATGTGGGTAAGGGTAAATGGATAGATAGATACTCTACAGATGTATTATAAAGTAATGTATGTAGGAAAGGGTAAATGGATAGATATATACTCTACAGATGTATTATAAAGTAGTGTATGTAGGTAAGGGTAAATGGATAGATAGATACTCTACAGATGTATTATAAAGTAATGTATGTGAGAAATGGTAAATGGATAGATATATACTCTACAGATGTATTATAAAGTAGTGTATGTGGGTAAGGGTATATGGATAGATAGATACTCTACAGATGTATTATAAAGTAGTGTATGTAGGTAAGGGTAAATGGATAGATATATACTCTACAGATGTATTATAAAGTAGTGTATGTGGGTAAGGGTAAATGGATAGATAGATACTCTACAGATGTATTATAAAGTAATGTATGTAGGAAAGGGTAAATGGATAGATATATACTCTACAGATGTATTATAAAGTAGTGTATGTGGGTAAGGGTAAATGGATAGATAGATACTCTACAGATGTATTATAAAGTAATGTATGTAGGAAAGGGTAAATGGATAGATATATACTCTACAGATGTATTATAAAGTAGTGTATGTAGGTAAGGGTAAATGGATAGATAGATACTCTACAGATGTATTATAAAGTAATGTATGTAGGAAAGGGTAAATGGATAGATAGATACTCTACAGATGTATTATAAAGTAATGTATGTAGGAAAGGGTAAATGGATAGATAGATACTCTACAGATGTATTATAAAGTAATGTATGTAGGTAAGGGTAAATGGATAGATAGATACTCTACAGATGTATTATAAAGTAGTGTATGTGGGTAAGGGTAAATGGATATATAGATACTCTACAGATGTATTATAAAGTAATGTATGTAGGTAAGGGTAAATGGATAGATAGATACTCTACAGATGTATTATAAAGTAATGTATGTGGGTAAGGGTAAATGGATAGATAGATACTCTACAGATGTATTATAAAGTAATGTATGTGGGAAAGGGTAAATGGATAGATAGATACTCTACAGATGTATTATAAAGTAGTGTATGTGGGTAAGGGTATATGGATAGATAGATACTCTACATATGTATTATAAAGTAATGTATGTAGGTAAGGGTAAATGGATAGATAGATACTCTACATATGTATTATAAAGTAGTGTATGTGGGTAAGGGTAAATGGATAGATAGATACTCTACAGATGTATTATAAAGTAGTGTATGTAGGTAAGGGTAAATGGATAGATAGATACTCTACATATGTATTATAAAGTAGTGTATGTGGGTAAGGGTAAATGGATAGATAGATACTCTACAGATGTATTATAAAGTAATGTATGTGGGTAAGGGTAAATGGATAGATAGATACTCTACAGATGTATTATAAAGTAATGTATGTAGGTAAGGGTAAATGGATAGATAGATACTCTACATATGTATTATAAAGTAGTGTATGTGGGTAAGGGTAAATGGATAGATAGATACTCTCTTTTCAACTTGTACATAATAAGTACATCATTGTTCCAAATGTAAATGCAACCTCAATTTCATAAATCGTGACATATACTTTAAACGCATTTGAATTAATTATTCGAAGAGTTTATAATGTGATTTTGTTTATATATAACTCAATACACTGAAACCATCTCCTATTTTGAAAAGAATGAACACAATGACATAGAGAAAAGTTATTCAGTTTATTATTTATTATGTTATCGTGTAAAACCTAAAGAGAGAATGATATTTCTTTTTTTCAAACGCATACTTGGTGAATTTACATAAGTTTAATCAAGCGGCTTAATTTCAATGTTTCAGATAAACTTTGCCATGGTGGTTTTCCCTTATTTAAAGAAGCTTCCTGAAAGCCAGGACCTTGTTCCTCGGTAATTTCTGTTTTTACAACATGATCAGTTATATTGTGGGTATAGACTCTTTGATGTTTGAAGTATCTTACAAGGACATTTTGTAATACAATCGACATTGACTTTAATGGAAACATGCTCCATTAGGACCACATGGAGGCATCCTCATATTTCTACAGGTGCTATCTATTTACGAAAAAACATAAAAAGGGAAATTATACAGCATAATATCGATTTTAAAAGTAATTGACTAGGCGATGATAATATTCAATTCGTGGATGAAGAATATATATTTGGAAAATGAAGTCATTAAATTTTAGTTATTTCGTAAGAATATTACAACGCATTTCCTTTCCATATCGAATTAAAATACAATTGACTAGACGACGGTCCGTGTTTTGTTTTTTTGCATGGCCGCTATTTAATACATATCCAAAATCACGCGGGGCCGCCATTGGGGTCATTTCAGAAAGATCCAAAGGTTATTGATAATTGTTCTCGTGTATGTTACTTATGTGTGTTTTTTCCCGAATAAAGATGAATGAACAGTTTCAGGTCGAATGATATCGTTACATCTATGAACAGCCATTTCTACTGTTAACCTGTACATACATACTACAGTACATATATCTCCAGAGTCTTAATTATAGCGCATAACAGGGCCGATTTTGGCTCAGATTTTCCAAAAGTATTTTTGTTCTGATCTGAATTATTTCTGTTATACCATGCAATTAAAATAAGTACTTGTCCTTCAGCTCACACTGTAGCGTAAAAAACGCGAGTCCCGTAAAAAGTCCAAGGTGGCAAAAATCACGAAGCAAAACCATGAAACTATCTGTATCCGATAGTGGATATTAACATGTATAACGTACATTCCTTAGACACGCATTAATGTGGTACCTAATTCGCAGGCTGTCAATTCAGGGGTTTTCAGTACGAGCCCAAGCTCGGCCGATTTTTTGTTCATTGTTTGACAAAAGTCAATGCGACACGCGTCATTCGTCTACCCCCAATGGGACAACAGTCTATGTGGAAACGTACCCAGTTTATTGAACATACTGTTGTGAGAGAGCCAGGCAACATATGGGTAGTCGAACTTGTTGCGGTGATATGGCTGAACAATTGTTGAAAACGGCGTTACACCCCAACAAATAAAGCAATCATGGGTTTTTTATTATTAAACTTGTTTATGCGAAAAGGTTCAATATTTAACAACCTTGTATATTATGTCTTCCAAAGGAAAGTCAGTAAAACACTTTATATCATTAAACAAATTTAATAATCCAATTTTCGATCACTTGGCCTTTATCAAGATTATAAAAATACAACAGAAATTTATGTGCAGTCTATTCTTGTGTCGAAGAGATCAAGTTCAACATTTAGTTTTGTTAATAGTGTTGGTTCAGATCAGCCTGTGTATGTACTCTGTTACATATCAAAATCACAAATTCCAAACTTCCAAAAAGCCTTTAGCTCCAGGACTATTTAGGCAATAATTTGAAGATCTTGAGTAGAAAGAACAAAGTGTAGGAATTTGATGTGTGCCCCATAATTTCAAAATTGTTCGAAGGAAAAATTAACTGTTAATGTACTCAAAAGCGAAGGTATGTAAGGATATTGGAAAGTATAGTTTTCTCCATGTATAATGTAAGTTTAGGAAATTGTCTTCCATTCGTTCATATAAAGAACATTTTTATTCTTTCCCAAATAAAACAAACCTGCAGCAGACGACTTTTTTTTATTTTTTTAAATATTTAAAACACTGCAAACGCTGGGATAAAACTGAAAAAGTGTTAACGCGGTCAGCCATGCTTAATTAGGATTGATCCGACAATGAAAGTTATGGAAAATACATTTCACTTTTTGTGAAAAAATATGTAAGTCTTGAAATCGTCGGGGACGTTATCTTGTAAAGAAAATCATGTTGTTAAACGTGACTTTACAATCACATAAGTTTTATAATTCGCTTAGAACTTACACTGCATACATGTAGCTGGGAAAACATATATATAGATCACAATACACAAAATAAATTCCTTCTTTGTTTCCATGTTAATCAACCAGTTTCAACCCTCAATTGACACACTTTCTAAACGTTTTACAGGTAGAACAACCCATGTCATTGAAAAGTATTTACCTCTAAGCTTTAAGATAATCCAAGGAAAATGGGGAGGGGTCATGTTTTATGCAAGAAAGAATTCACCCGGGCTGGGACGAAACAGCATTCTCGACTTTGGTTTAAAAAATATTTTATTTATATTCTTATATACACGTACATCTTATAACACTTTCAAATCAAATATAAATATAATAAGGATTGAGCAGAAAGCATTAAGCTTATTTCTCTCCTTCTCTTCTCGACAAGGTCAAAATACTAAAAATGATTAAATCAATTATTTCCAGTGCGTCCATTACACATTTATACAATAAATTTAAACCCTCTGTCATATATTCAATGCATTTTGGTGTTGGTTTACAATCATTTCTACGCAAAAAAAATAATTATGGACTATTTTGCTCTAGATCAACTTGGCGGCGGATGTATTTAACATAATTTGAACTTTATATCTACAATATATGTAAATTCCAAGGAGTTTGATGATGGGCCAAAATCAGCCCAAAAACGTGCATACCCCTTTATGTCAGTCAAAACGTATTTGTGGAGAAAACATAAATTGTATCCTCGTTATGTTTATTGCCACACCCTTTTATTTTATCCAAAACGGGAGACACAATAATATCCATTTCGCCTAATGGAGCTCAAATGTTAAGCAAGAACATTTTTTGATCTGAAAGAATATCACATTTCCATATTGGAACAGAAATGACGTGATTTTAAACAAATATAATCATAGCACTGAAAGGGATGGGAGCTGCAGGAAGATTAGAAAAGTAGGAAAAATGTGAAAGGAAATAATAATTGCAGCTTATGTTTATGTATTTACTGTTAAGAAGTTGAAAGATCATATCACAAATAGTAAATATTATGAAACTACCAATTTAAAAACAAGAGGACTATATCCCTCACCTGGGTGCAAGAGCTCACAAGTATACACATATAAGATCATGAAGAATCAAAGGAAAATTCGACAGCAATTTTGAAGTTTCTGCCTTATTATATATATAGAGAAATATGTCAAAGTTAAATCCACTTTCAACAATTAGAAATAATTCTCTAAACCATGTACTAGACTGGGAGAAAGTGTTTGATCAATGCAAAACTCATCAAGATAATTATTCTGACAAAGATTAAAATTGCAAATTCTGGGATGGTTATCAAGATTTACCTTTATTTGGCCTAGTGTCCTATTTTCGAAAATGGACTAAATAGTATCAATATAAACATTCTGACTGCTGCTGAAGAAAAGAATGCGGCCTCCAGAGTATTAACAAGATTTCCCTTCAAGTTGGCCTAGTGACCTAGTTTTTAACCCGGCATGACCCATATTCGAACATGGCCTAGATATCATTAAGAAAAACATTCTGACCAAATTTTAAAAAATGTGGCTTCTACAGTGTGACAATATGTTTCTTCAATCATATCATCAAGACAAACATTCTGAAACAGTTTCAACATGCTCAAGTTAAAAATACTTGTTATTTTCTGACCCATTGATATAGTCCAGGTCAAATAACGCCAGATACAGATCTACTGCAAAATAGTACCTTCACCAGAATGAATTGATTCATATATACATGACATTAAGTGTTAATTCATTGTGAATGTGTATGTGAAAGTATGAAACAAAGTTTCGTTGCAGCCCGCTTTCGTCCAAAATGACGATAACTATATTCGTGGGTGAATTCTTCCTTGCATAATATATGACCCAACACCCATTTTCTTGGGATTATTTGAAAGCATAGAGGTAACTAACGCTTTCAATTATATAGGGAGTTCTGTCTTGATTTACATGGAAATAAGGAAGGAATTCATTTGGTGTATTGTGACCTCCAACATCCATCCAAGTCAAAGTTTTCCCTCCATGGCGAACAGGGTTATATGTCGGATTAACATTATGACTGACTCGCATGTGTCAGGACAATGGATCAGTAGTAACGATAACTTACACAGGCCACGCCTTCATATAACTGAATCATTGTTGCCAAGGGGTTAAAAACACCATACAAACAAACAAAACATGACAGTGGTGGAAACAAATACCAGTTAGGGTATTTGTTTCAAACTCATTTTAAATATACATGTGTTACTCGTTAAATACTGCATGTTATAATTTGTTAAATGCGGCATGTTATTTTTGTTATCGAATTACGATAACATTGCGGCAGACAGCTTTGAAAACATCAATGCTGAAATATGGAAAAAAAATTGTAAACAAAAGTAGAATTATCGAATAGAGTTGAACATGTGGCAAAAACCGTCTTTTGTAGAGGCGACAGTGTGTGGAAACCCTGATGTAACTTCTATAAACAGTAATTAATACAAATACAAACTGAATGAAATGTATCTTATTAAAAAAGTAAATATGAGAGGTGCTTACGGTTATCCAACACCACATTATGGTTGGTTTTCGCCGTGTTGCGCCCCTATATGAATATTTGCGCCCCTATATGAATATTTGATTGAAAGTATTGACATTTTAGCTTCTCTTGTATGCGATATTTTTAATACTATTTTAGACTCTGGTTATTTTCCGGGAGTGGACAGAGGGTATTATTGTTCCGACTGTTAAGAAGGGTTCAAATAACCATGTTAATTAGTATAAAGGCGTAACGCTATTGAGTGATTTTTAAAAAGGGTTCAAATAACGATGTTAATAATGATATTATACGTAACGCTATTGAGAAACTGTTCACTACTTTTTTTAAATAAAAAAACATCTTATTTTTTGTGTTTTACGCCGCGTTTAACATTATTTCAGTTATATCACGATGACAGTTCACTTATTCGTGATCCCTGTGCAAACAAACCAGTACTACGCTAGAAAATATGCCTAGCTCAAGGGCACTCCACCATGATCGTAGTGCCGCAACTGGGGATCGAACCCGGGACACCCGTTTTCAAATCCCGATGCTAACCACGCGACCACAGCCGATTCATCCTATTGTTTTGACAATAATAACGTAATATCTGATGCACAGTTTGGATTTAAGAAAGGTGTTTCTACCACAGACGCTTTTTTTATTTTGATGAACGAAGTCAAGAGCTTTATTTTTGAGCATTGTGTATTTGTAGATTTAAAGAAATGTTTTGACTATAAACAAAAATGTACTTCGCCAAGTTCGGCTTAAACTACTTAAAAATGGTATTCCGTGAAATTTACTCAGGCTTATTAAGGATATGTACAGTAAAGTAAAATCTTGTGTGCGTAACTGTAATGAGTAATCAGACCGTTTTAGTCTGTGGTATGTTTAAGACAAGGGGAGATAATGTCACCTCTGTTAGTGTCCCTCTTCTTAAAAGACTTTGAACTTTTCCTACACCAGGATTGTAATTTAGTATTACGATGGACCATCTTATTGCGCGGGTGCCTTAGCACCAGTGCATATATTGGTTGTGAAAAAACTGTCACTGGTACAATGGGCTTGCGCATGCGCCGTGTTAATCTTCTTGATCGCGCATGCGCCGTTTTTTAACGTCAGCTCTCGGATATTTCCGTAGCAGTTCGTCACTAGACTGGTTCCCGTTCCAGTTTGTATGCGAGTAGTTTTTTAGATTACCTAGAGCCAAAGGCTATTCTGATCACTTTTTGTTCGTCTTCCGTCGTTAACATTTAGACATTTAGATAATCTCCTCCTTAACCACTTGACTAATTTCGGCAACAGAAAAGGGGAAAATTGCCAAATCTTAAAAAATCTTCTTGTCCAAAAGTACTGCCCGATTTTAAAATTATTTTGCACACATGTTCTTTGGGGTACCCTCTGCCAAGATTGTTCAAATATTTCCGATCCGTTGAAAAACAGGAGACGGAGCTTATTTTCCTTATATGTGCATTGTTAAAATTTTAAAAATCTTCTTGTCCAAAAGTACTTGCCCAATTTGAAAATTATTTTGCACAAATGTTCCTTGGGGCACCCTTTACCAAGATTGTTCAAATATTTCCAATCCGTTGAAAAACATGGCCGCCAGAGGGCGGAGCTTGTTTTCCTTATATGTGCATTGTTAAAACTTTAAAAATCTTCTTGTCCTAAAGTACTTGCTCGATTTGAAAATTATTTTGCACAAATGTTCCTTGGGGCACCCTTTATCAAGATTGTTCAAATATTTCCGATCCGTTGAAAAACATGGCCGCCAGGGGGCGGAGCTTGTTTTCCTTATATGTGCATTGTTAAAACTTTAAAAATCTTCTTGTCCAAAAGTGCTGGCCCTATTTGAAAATTGTTTTGCACAAATGTTCATTGGGGCACCCTTCACCAAGATTGTTCAAATATTTCCGATCCATTGAAAAACATGGCCGCCAGGGGGCAGAGCTTCTTTTCCTTATATGTGCATTGTTAAAATTTTAAAAATCTTCTTGTCCAAAAGTACTGGCCCGATTTTAAAATTATTTTGCACATATGTTCCTTGGGGCACCCTTTACCAAGATTGTTCAAATATTCCCGATCCGTTGAAAAAACATGGCCGCCAGGAGGCGAAGCTTGTTTTCCTTATATGTACTTTGTTAAAACTTTAAAAATGTTCTTGTCCAAAAGTATTAGCCTGATTTGAAAATGATTTCGTACAAATGTTCCTTGGGGCACCATCTACCAAGATTGTTCAAATATGTCCGATCCGTTGGAAAACATGGCCGCCAGGGTTGCTGCGGCATCAGAAAGGGGGCAAAATGTCCAAACTTTAAAAATCTCCTCCTCTGAAGTTTGGTAGAAATGTTCCTTGGGTGAGCCTCTACAAAGATTGTTCAAGGCATACTGTTTGGTTGGAAAATATGGCATTCAGGAGGCATCAGAAAAGGGGGAAAATGACAAAATGATTTAATGTCTTAAATTGATACGCTGTTTTGTTGACTGTCCATTCCCTGCAGTTTACATTCACAGACAAATGATCAGGTGATCGATGGCCCTCTTGTTTATAATTAAAATGTAAATTAAAACCATAGTTTAACATGTACCGGCGTTAAGCCATCGCAGGTCACCCATCCTGGCATTAACCGCGATGAACGTTGCTTAACTTTACGAAAAGGTCAACCACTCTACCAATGTCGCTATAAAAACCGGCTTCCAAAGCAAGGCCGTAGAAGTGATATTTATACCCTTTCCCGTTACATTTCTCCCTCTGTTCTTTTGACTTCGACCCGAAGTCACACAACTAAACACAAGCAGTATACCAGAGCGGAGTCTATGTAACATCACTGGGAATTACCGGGGTTTTGATAACAGGATAATGGGAATATTTTCATAAATGCGAAGTTATTGTGCTAAATTTTGCAATTTTAAGAAGATATTAAGGGGGAAAAGGACGCGCATGCGCAGACAAATGTTTACAATCATTTTGGGAAGTCGAGGTCAACACGTTGGGAAAAGGTATTTTTGTTATCGTTTTACATATTTAACTAAAAAACTATTGTTATCATATATTTATATCATATATTTCAAAGCGGGTTTCGTGTTTTTCGAATCAAACAGTTTTTCTTTAACCATACAATGCTGATGCCCGCGCTAAACATCGAACTGCATCTTGCAGCAACTCTTGCTTGCTTGTATTAATGTTTTCACATGATATGGTAATATTTGGAAAATCGCCAGGAGAGCTTCAATCCAACATCAGCTATTTAATAAACTATTTGAATATTGTAATAAGTGGGGCCTATAAGTTAATATTGCTAAAACTATGGTATTTAGGAAAAGGGAAAAATGAAGGAGAAAGAAAGATGAACTTATAACGGTTACAGTATTGAATCAGTCTGCAATACACCGGGAATTAATCATGAACACTAATCTGGTTAAGCTCTGAAAGCAATGAATGTCTTGCTGATAAACTGTTTAAATTCAAACTCCCTACGCGAATATAAAGGATATTTTTTTGTTTTGAGTGGATATGGAATATATGTCATCGAGAAGTGATACAATAGAATATTTTCACGAGCGCGTTGCGCGAGTGAAAATGTTAAAATTGTATCACTTCGAGTTGAAATATATTCCATATCCATTCAAAACATACAAATTTTCTTTTTATTTTATGATAATTGATGATGAAATAATGGAAATATTTGGTGTCTTCGTACCTGTTCACACACGTACGAATCTGGGTGAATGTATTTGTCTACTACACAATGTCAGACAATGACTTGTTAAATTTACGGAATACGGAAGTATACATTTTTAAAGTATAGATAAGATAAGGTTTATATCACATGAAAATGCTTGTATCCGATATAATATACCGATTACGTTTCTTTATATATATAACGTGTGTAGTATAACATGACCGGAAACTAGGAAAATGACGTCATACCTATATCACTCAGAGTGTGGGTGATATGGATTATGTTTTATCATGCAATGAGCATAATATATCTATAGGTGCTACCTATTTACGAAAACAAACCGCAAGATAATTATAAACAAAAATTAAAGAGCATACTTTGGCCATAAAAAAGGATTTATAAGTAATTGACTAGACAATAATAATGTTAATGTCATGTTTCTTGCATTATCAAAACATATTTGGAATTCGTATTGCTGTTGTCTATTATTTGAACAGAAAATAATAAAGTAAAGACTTTCAGAAAATCAAGGAATACATTTATAATGAACGAGGTTATTAAAACATGAGGGCCAAGATGATCCTTAATCGATCACCTGCATTATGGCAAAGAAGCAAATAGATCAGCCCTTTTCTGACCTTTTTCAACCAGTCAATATGACTGGAACAAATTATGTAAGGGGTCACATTTCTGCTAAACCCCTTCCCTATTAGAGACGGTTTCTGAGGCCTATGCAACAGACGATTTAGGATAAGATTGTCGCCACAAGAACCATTGCTTCTTATGAGAAAGTTATCCTTTTGCCACAATGTTTGATAAATAAGTATACTTTGAATGAGTGAGTCAATAGCTCATGTATAGGAGTTTTGGGTCTTTCATGTTGATACCACTTTTTTGCGGGAAACGACGTCGCTCCATCGACGTTACGCCAAAATGAAGTGTAACGGAAATGACGTCACGTGCTTCCTTGGCTACGATACAGTTGACGAACGGGAAAACATATTTCTTACAGATTTCCATTTAATTTAAATTTTTCGTACAAATGTTAATTCCCACATAACACAGCACTTAAATGATCTTAAATATCGATTTAAAAAAAAAAGATGATTAAAAAGACGACAATAATTTTCAATCCGTGTTTTTCTGCTCATTTTATACATACCCAAAATACCGATTTTAAAAAAAT